>CABFVX010007920.1:13586-27496 GCA_902151425.1 Timema shepardi
AAAAAAAAAAAAAAAAAAAACACGGAACCTTTGATTCGAAGGTTCACCTTTTTATAATTTTGTAACACATCAATGAAACGCTCAATAACGCATTCGCGTTCATATTTTTCTGGACATCTAAGATGTCGGAACAACTTTCAAACTAATTATGAGTAATATCTTTCAGAATTCCGAAAGTTCATCGTTGAAAGTCAAATTTTTCAAGATTTAAAGATAAATCGTTTGAAGCATCACACGCGTGCAGGAAAATTGGTTTGATAAATATTCTATAACAATAAATCGATACGTTAGTAGGTAACGTTTGATTTATCTGAAGTCTTATCTTAGCCAATCTCCGGCCATTATTTGATACAGTTTATCTCTGCCGATAAATGTCCACGTGTATATCCGGCTAATAGCTAAGAAACTAGATATCTTGATCCATACCTGGGTATTAATGGATAAGTGACGGTAGGGATTTGTATATTCATTTTTACATAATATTTTACGAGCTTAGGTCCTCAATCTTGTGATTTTATTGTTAATATGGTATTATGCACTTTTCACTATCAGTTCATGGTAATGACTGTAACAGTGATTTGTTTTTTTTTTATCAAAATGTATCACCAAGAAGAAATCTGAACTTTGATCTCTATTCTAATTTACTAATGTGTGTGTATGTATTTCTACACGCTCCAGAAGCTCCTAGACAACCTAGAGGAAAACATTGCACACCCATAGACCCCGCTCCAGAAGCTCGTAGACAACCTAGAGAAAAACATTGTACACCCACAGACCACGCTCCAGAAGCTCCTAGACAACCTAGAGAGAAACAATGCACACCCATAGACCACGCTCCAGAAGATCTTAGACAACCTAGAGAAAAACAATGCACACCCACAGACCCCGCTCCAGAAGCTCGTAGACAACCTAGAGAAAAACATTGCACACCCACAGACCAGGTTCCAGAAGCTCATATAAGACCTATAGAGAAACATTGCACACCCACAGACCACGCTCCAGAAGCTCTTAGATAACCTATAGAGAAACATTGCACACCCACAGACCACGCACTCTCATAGACAACAGAACCTAACGAAGCGGAATTTTCATGATTATTTTCTTATTCAATTTTTGTTTTTACAGGTTGTAGTTGCTTTAAAGCCTTTCATCAATATATATTATTATTATTATTATTAGCACCACGTCTTACTACCCGCTCGGGTTGTACACACTCACGCTAATGTGTAATGGTAGGGTGATTGTGAGATGAAATGGAGGACCTACAGTTTAACGTGGAATCCGAACCACGGTAGATAAATCTGTGCCGGGACCGAGGATTGAACCCCGGCCGCCAGCACAGAAGTCAGACACCTTACCCCTAGACCGCCAGGTCACCTAATAGTTTTTAAAAAAAGGTATAATATAAACATTTGCTTATAGCTCAGAAACATTTGCTTTTATAAAAATATATCGCATACAAGAGAATATAATAGAAATACAACTTTACGATGATGAGGTATTTCGTATCTAAAATGATTGTGGATAGAGGACCAATATGGGAGAATTTCCCACATGTAACATACCAGTAAAGTAATTCTCATGAGAAAATGAGAGTTTCCATCTTGTTTATAATAATAAACAGTGGTTAGATATAATAATAATAATATTTAGCACCGCGTCTTACTACCCGTTCGGGTTATAAGCTTTAAGTACTAATTACTCTAATGGTTTAGGAATTGGGAAGGTTGAATTAAAGGAAGTGAATCCACATTTTCGTGGAGGGAGAGTGGAAAACCATTTAGGAGAAACCACCCCCAGTTCACCCGACCGAGATTCGAACCTCAATCTCCCCGTCCTCAGCAGTCGAGCTCAACACGACAAGCGCGTTAGCCCCAACTACGTCACCGAGGCGGGTGGTTAGATATAAAATTTAATTAAAACCATTAGAGCGAATTTTGAGAAAACAGATTTTTTTTCTCTCTCTTTTTTTGCTTTTTAATAATTTTAGGGTTAGATTCGGCTTAAATCCAACGTACAGATAGAGAGACGACATTGCGAAAACAACTTTCTTGGTTTCGGGGGCTTATGAAACTTCAACATTTATCAAAATCTCGTTTTTTGTTGTTGTTTTTTTGACGACGACAATACTTTCTCTCCGAGGAGCCGGGAGAAAGTAAAAAGAGATCTGGTTAGGAAAGCTGACACATGTGTGCACACTTTGGTCCACATGTCCACCCCTAAGGAGTTCCTTCAATCCATATATGCCACTTATAATATGCCCATTAATAACTCTATTTAAATTACATTCAGTGAGCCCCATAGTTGGCGACTTGTGAGCGCGGTGGTGCGAGCCGTCCCTCCTGGCCACAATAGATGTTCAAACCAGACAAAAACCCTTTTGATGCGAACTCCCAATGGAGGAGACGTTCTCTCAATAGAACATAAAAAAGTTGCAGGCGCGCCTCGATAAAACAGTCGCCCATGACAAGTATGGAGTCAATGGGGCATCACCACTCCAAGGTCTGCCATGAGAGGCTGACCAAATGTTGTCCCCCCGGGTTCAAGGAGGGAGGGTTACGATTGACAACAAGGGTTTGAAAATAATACTGTCCCTAGAGACAAACTAGTGGATCGTTGCAGACAAATTTACTGGGCTTGGAAGTCAAAGGAGCGCTGAGATACAATCACCAAGAAGGTTCCTGTGGGTCCTCTCTTGAGCGAGTACTTTATATTGAACGACTCTTGAACAAGAGCTGTGAATGAGCGTCTGAGCGAGTCGTTCACGCCGCCATTACACGCTACATCACGGATCTGATACATTGACCAATAGGCCTACATTTTTTTTACTACAAATGTATATTCTTACTTGTACAAAATAAACGTATATTCCGTTCACGATAGGTTTTTACCCGGATGACAGTTCGAAAATCAAATGTTTAGGTTTTGGGTTGCCAACACTTGTAAAAGATCACAGTTTTGTTAGAAATATAAAGATCTTTAATTACTTGTTATATATTATATTTAAAATAACGTAAACTTAAGTCTTCTCATATTATTTCATTTTTTTTTATAATTTCTTTTTGTCCATCTCGAAACAATATTTTAAACATAATTAAAAGTACTTATTTTTCGTTTTGGAACGTTATTGATTATGTTTAATATAGTGCACACATCAATACCTTTTAATACAGCCATCGTATTTACTTGGAAAAGAGAAAATTGTTGTAATTTTTTTACATACAATACATTATTTTATGATTATTTTATCGTATTTTGAATTATTTAACAGAATATAATATTTTCATCAACTGCGTGCCTGCATCATTGTAAAAAACTTGTGTACCGTTATGTTCAATCATATGGTTTAAATTCGTCAGTCACCATTTTGAGGCTATGTTCGTTAGAAGTTTTTGTGAAAGTGGTGTGAATATTTTTTTAAGGGGAATAAAACTATTAATAAACTTTGTGTTCGTCCTAAAATAAATATATAAATAATATTGGCCTAAATTACTGTGGTTAACTATCACATAGAAAGACATAGAAAGAGGAAGAAGGCTGACAGTGAACGTAATAGAATGTCAGTGTGTGGCACTCCGTCGTTAAGTGGCTCAGGGACAAGAGGTCACTGTTTCTGCTGCTGGGCCTAGCGATGGCATACTGGGGAGGGCTGCCTCAAGTAGGAAGAAGGCAGGATTTTAAGGAACAGATCACAGGCTCACCGAAAGATAAAAGAACTTGAAGGAAAGCTCAAAAGGCTTTAGAAAAGTACAGCTAAATATAAGGCAAAGTACTACGTATTACGTAAACAAAAGAGAGATAATTCTTAAATAGTGAGAAAGTGTCTACTAAGGTAGTGAAACGTTTGCAGTTCGAAGCACTTACTATGCAGATAGCCTACAATTACAATGCAAACAAAGATTCAAAAGCTCGTCAGGTTTTTGCTAAAGTTCTAAGTGGCAAAATTATATTTAAAAAAAATACATGCTTCTTTCTCACACCAAGGAGTTTCTTTCACATAAGCGCCACAAAAAGAATGAATGGAAGAAAATAAAGTATGTTTTTGTAAAGCGAAAGTATGATACTAAAATTTCATTGCACTTGAAAAATGATGTTGGATTTTTGAGAGGGATGAAATAGGAGAATAGAACCAGGAAATAAGGATGTTATAACAAGAAACAAAATTTTAAAAAAAACATGAAGGAATACTGAACAATAGTTTAAGGGTGCGACACAAACAGTTCAATGAATCACATTCTTACAATATTGCTTTCTCCATATTCTGCTTCCTGCATCCATTTTGGGTCTTTTCACCTAATATCCATAAGCGGGATACTTGTCTCTGTACAAAACATGAACATTTTGACATGATTTTTGAACGTCTGAAGCACCTCAACATTATTGAGTACAAGAGACCAGATGATTTGATTAAAGTATTAATTTGCAATGAGAAACCCAGCAGCGAACAATGTGTGGAAAGGAAATGTGATGACTGTTAGGATAATCAGGTAGTAGCAAAGGAGTTTGAAGATAAATAAACAACATACCAGCAGTGGTCAAGGAAGAAAGAGAAGATTTGTGTTAAAGGAAAAGAAATACAATATGTAGAGGCTTTGAAGGAAACTGTTTCTACAAATATGAAACAATTGTTCAACCTGCTAGTTGATGCATTGCCTAGTTATATGGGGAACATTTCTAAGACCAATCATCAGTATAAAGCAATTGCTGATGTAACATTACGTCATATAATGTTACAATTGGACAACGCCCCATACTGACGTAAATGGATGTGTCGCATCAAATCATACTACCCGCTCCAATATATTCAATTAAATTTAGGATCCCTACAATAGTATTGTTCGCTGTTGTAGTTCTTGTAGGCAAAGAAGACATAATATAACAATGCTGGACAATATGTTTCACGACTCAACCCAAATCAATGTGATAATCTGTTCAAGTACTTACAATATGAATCTGCTTTCAATAGAATCCTGCTAGGCTGAACGACGCACGGGAATTCAAGACCGGCGAGTGGGGCAAGAGAGGTCCGGTGTATCAACAACTCGTTCCGACGCTCAAAATGGACTAGCAAGTAATGAGGGAGGAACTACCACCGCCGGCTAGAGGATACTTACGTAGCTGACCTCTGACAGATGGAAGAAGAACCTCCTTCAAAACATCGGGTGATTGGAAATGTTGCTAATTTTCCGATGGAGCGAGAACAACTATCAACAACATCAACAAAGTTCTACGTGACATTTTGAAGGCATCGTGACGTCACCGCGTGTGTTTTTGTATCCCCACCATAACAACGAAATCCCTATATAATGACTGTGCAATCGTGCAATAATTGACTATTCTACAATCAACGATCGACGACAGATCATTGTCATTGACCTGGACAACGGCTGGAGAAATACTTGTAATATGTATCAAAATCGTTGCTTAGACGATTGGAGTTATGAGCTCTAACTTCTTTATTAACTATAAACTTTTTACATAAAATATTCTGTTTCAAAATCTAACGTATTTATAATTTAATCGTCAATTTAATTTAAATACTCTATCTTTAAAATGTCGCCGCTCGGGCGCTGGACTTGTACTTTTGTATATATTCTCGTAAATATCCTCAGTTACGTGCTAATTAGAAGTTGACATGCTAATATTTAATTGTTTGGAATTGTAGAGTATTCCCGTTTTTTAAGTAACTTTTCTTATTTGAAATTATGGTTTGAATTAACGTAACTTGAATTAATTTTTTTATTAGAATTTGAATTAGAATAACTTTAATCTTTTGTAACGTAAGTTCTGTTTGAACAGCTAATGTTTTGTTTATTTGTGTGTCCCTTATTCTCAGTCAGATCGGAAGGTCTGGTAGTCAAACCCTCACGTTTTGTAAACACTGTTGTGTGATCGTCAAATTTAAATTACTTTATATTTATGATATCGTTTTATGTGAATTACGAAACCTTTGGAACCATATCAAGGCGCCCATTAGGCCCATATATTTTTGTATCGCATTTAAATATATACGCTGAGGTATTGTCTCATATAGACTGGTCTATCAATATAATGATGGAATTATGTTTCCTTTTGTTAAAACACTTGCACAACTTGAATTATGTAAAGTTGTTTACTTCGAGTATAATTTCCAACAAAACTCATTATGATATAATGAGACCATGTACTGTTAACCGCGCTTTATCTTTCAATTGAATAAACTGCTAATTTTGTTGAATCTATAATTTTTTATAATTTCCATTCTTCGTGTAGGTTAAGTTTACCCTCTCCCTATTAATACCTTTTATGGTCGGGTAGTATTAGGACTCAGAGAGGGTGCAACACTGACTTAAAGCAGAACCTCAAATATACTGATGTTCTTATCCATATTGATTTTGCTGAAAATTATGTGTGTAAATATGGAAAGGAAACACAAAGCATGCACTTTGGTGGATCTCACCAACAAGTCACACTACACACATGTGTTTGTTACTACAGAGGCAATGACTCGTATGATCTGAGGGTGCTACCAGTTAGTATCCTATCAAACAGCCTGAGACACGGTCCCAGTTCAATCTGTGCATACGTCAAGCCAGTACTCGAACACATGTCCAGTTTTGTGCGGCCTACTGTAAACATCCACTCCATAAGCGATTCCCCGTCAACTCAGTACAGAAATAAAAAGATGTTCTTTTTCATGACCCGATACCTGAACCAATTTACCCAAGAAACACTAACCTGGAACTACAGTGAGAGTGGGCACGGAAAGGGTGCTCCAGATGGAGTGGGTGCCACTCTCAAGAGAACAGCGGACCAGCTGGTGGCTGAAGGCAAGGATCTGGACTGCTATGAGACCTTAATTGAGCAGCTGAAGGAAAAATATTCACGGTAACACCTGATGACATCACAGAGTTCGATGAAATGCTACCAAATCAGATATCGGGGTTCAAAGGAACAATGATGACCCCATCAAGTTTCCTGGTGCAGGAAACAAAGCCAAGTACTGCACCTGAGTTGCTTCCATTGCTTACCAAACGAGAAGTGTGCACATCACCATACTGGTGATCACTGCCCAGGGAAAGCAGCACCCTCAACTGAAACTGATGTCTATATCCTTTATTGCTTTTAATCATAAAACTTTTGGACCGTTTTAATCCATTTCATTAGATATAAGCATTCATGTCAGGATAACCTAGCATCCATTTTGCATTATTGGTTTCCTTAATGAAGAATTCAGATTCCAAGCCTTTACCAGACGGGAACAAGAGATTGTGCTGATTCATCAGATACTTCAGAAGCTGGCGACACTCCCTGCTGTGCCCACCAATGACAAACTCAAACTTCACAGCTATGTTATTGTAGAATTTCAAGGGGGGAGGGGGTGGGGGGAAGGATACATAGCTACATCGGTCTAGTAACTTATGTTGATGATGCGCAGCATGGAGAATATACAGTCCAAGACTTGTTAAAGACAAAACATTTATTTGTTTTCCCTGTAAAGGATGGTATAGCTGTTGTTGAGTTTAATAACATTAAAGGCGTATGTCTGAGCCAAAGCTGAGCAGGAGAGATACATACATATTTTTGAACAATTTGTCAGGCGTTAAAAATCTTTGTTAGATTTGTAGTAATGCATGGAATCAGTTATCGAAGTGTACCTGGTTATCAATAACGTATCTCAAATCATAGATTATTACTGCACAGACTATATGTGATTTAATCTAGAAACAGTAAACATATTCAGTACACCTTTGTTTAGTTATTACTATTGTCGAGTTAATTTTTAACTAATGAGTAAAAAGTTAAGTAGTTAAGTTTTAAAACTTTAGTTTTACCTATTATTGCATTTAAACTACAGAATAACACTATTTATGTTTATATGGACACCTACATTCCAACTGTTGTCACCTCCATGTACTGTATTGTCACCACCATGGCAACTTGTGTCACCTACATTCCAACTGTTGTCACCTCCAATCCCCCATGTACTGTACTGTCACCACCATGGCAACTTGTGTCACCTACATTCCAACTGTTGTCACCTCCAATCCCCCATGCACTGTATTGTCACCTCCATGGCAACTTGTGTCACCTACATTCCAACTGTTGTCACCTCCAATCCTCCATGCACTGTACTGTCACCACCATGGTAACTTGTGTCACCTACATTACAACTGTTGTCACCTCCAATCCTCCATGTACTGTACTGTCACCACCATGACAACTTGTGTCACCTACATTCCAACTGTTGTCACCTTCAATCCTCCATGTACTGTATTGTCACCTCCATGGCAACTTGTGTCACCTACATTCCAACTGTTGTCACCTCCAATCCCCCATGCACTGTATTGTCACCTCCATGGCTACTTGTGTCACCTACATTACAACTGTTGTCACATCCAATCCTCCATTTACTGTATTGTCACCTCCATGGCAACTTGTGTCACCTACATTCCAACTGTTGTCACCTCCAATCCTCCATGTAATGTATTGTCACCTCCATGGCAACTTGTGTCACCTACATTCCAACTGTTGTCACCTCCAATCCTCCATGTACTGTATTGTCACCTACATTACAACTATTGTCACCTTCAATCCTCCATGCACTGTATTGTCACCACCATGGCAACTTGTGTCACCTAAATTCCAACTGTTGTCACCTCCAAGCCTCCATGTACTGTTTTGTCACCACCATGGTAACTTGTGTCACCTACATTACAACTGTTGTCAAACTTGTGTCACCTACATTCCAACTGTTGTCACCTCCAATCCTCCATGCACTGTATTGTCACCACCATGGCAACTTGTGTCACCTAAATTACAACTGTTGTCACCTCCAATCCCCCATGCCTGTATTGTCACCTCCATGGCAACTTGTGTCACTTACATTACAACTGTTGTCACCTCCAATCCTCCATGCACTGTATTGTCACCATCATGACAACTTGTGTCACCTACATTCCAACTGTTGTCACCTCCAATCCTCCATGCACTGTACTGTCACCACCATGGCAACTTGTGTCACCTACATTACAACTGTTGTCACCTCCAATCCTCCATGTACTGTATTGTCACCACCATGGTAAGTTGTGTCACCTACATTCCAACTGTTGTCACCTCCAATCCTCCATGTACTGTATTGTCACCTCCATGGCAACTTGGTGTCACCTACATTCCAACTGTTGTCACCTCCAATCCCCCATGCACTGTATTGTCACCACCATGGCAACTTGTGTCACCTACATTCCAACTGTTGTCACCTCCAATCCTCCATGCACTGTATTGTCACCACCATGGCAACTTGTGTCACCTACATGTTTGTTAAAAATAAGTTTTTATGTTTATTTACCAAAATAAATGTTCTTGATTTCATTTTATAGTATTTTTGTAACTACCAATCAATGATGATGATCACAACCATAGTATAATTTATACATTTTATTTAATTGTATCCAGTTGAAAAGTGTAAATTGTCCCTAAATTTCGGAATGACCCAGTTACATTTTCTCTAAATTATTCCTTAATCCTGCCTACACCATGTAATACTATGGATCAATCGCGCCGCTCTTTGGGCGTCAATTATAATACTATCGGTATCAATCACCCCGCATTGGGCGTCGATTGAAACACTACGGATTAATTCCCTGATATAATAATGCTGTGATGATGTTTACGTTGTCTATAGCTCCGTGATCGAAGCACCTATCATCACTGTACGGAAAATATACCGTTTAATCAGCTGTCTATAACTCCGTGTTCGACCACTAATTAAATCGGTATATTAATAAAATTGAAGAAAGAGAATTGTTGATGGCTGTTTATTCACACACGATTTATTTAAATTACACCTGTTAATTACTTATACATATTTCAATTAAATGTTTTATACCACTTCACACTTGTGATATTGATGTGACTTATATTATACTGTGTTAGGCTGACTCATGCGTGGGCGAGATCTCGGTGTAGATGTTTGGCTCCCGGAGATGCCTTAAACATACGCACAATAGTTTATATATGACATACCCCTTGCCTTTCTCTCCCCTCATCAACAGTGTAAAATCCAACTAATAGAAAGAGTCCTGGCGACAGGTTATTGTGAAGGCTAGCTTCTTATTGGTGTAGAGAAATGGTGTCCTTTGCCAAATACTATGAAGTTGATCGCTTTAGCAAGAATTGACGCATTTATTCTTTTAACAAGAAAGATGGTATAAAAAATATATTTTAGGGGTGAAATCCTTTTCACGTTGTTTCTGAGAAGCGCGTGTTTCTTCATGGATGAATCTTAAAACGATACTCTACATATATTACTTTAAATAAAATTTACCTTCACCCATGAGTTTTTACATAATTTGGATTAATCCAAATCAATATCATTACAACCATTAGTGTAAATATACAGGGTGGTGGGATGGAGGTTAACAACTCTATATAAATGAACAACAATAGTAGCCATCCATGAGCGAATGATCGAACGGGTTTACCTTGGTCACAGAGAATACCGCCCCAGTTGGTATCACAGATACATTGCCACGACGAACCGTTACAGTAGCCATGCTTGCATCCAGGGTATGGCGTGCATTGGTCACATGACACTCCTCTCCAGCCAGGTCGACACCTAGAACAACATCACAATGGAAAGGTAGGTGGAACTATTTTTAGTGAATATAACATAATTCCTGAACCCGTCTTCAGATGTTTCATAGTTATTAAGCAATAGTATGTACAGTGGCCCCATGGCTTCTTTGGTGCTGACTGACAGCTCACAGCTGACTTCTGACATTCAACATTTAGGTATACACCTAAATGTTGGCTGTCAGAAGTGAATGTTGGCTGTCAGAAGTGACAGCTGCTAAACCCATGTTTTTGTAGATCACATGTTTCGGCGTAGGGATACATAATTTGGTCTGGTAGCGTTTCAAAGCTGTCAGTCAGCACCAAAGAAGCCATGGGGCTACTGTATACAACAAGGATATTTTTTGAAGGGGGTAAAAAAAACAGTTTTTGAGAAAATGGCCGCCAAAATATTGATCACGATTTGTTTATATCATTTTATTAATACAGCCAATTAAAATCTTATATATATAAGAGCTATTCAAGACATTTCCAAAAAACACTAAATAACTTCTATAGGTGTCCAGGCTACTGAAATATTCAATGTTATAGTTAACAAAATGGTGACAAAATTGGTTGAAGTCACAAATTTGGCACCCCTGCAACTTCACAAATAAAAAAGATATTGAATGACCTGAAATTGATCATAGTCACATAATATCTCATGTGTTTCTTTCAGTATGCCAAGTTTTAAAAAAAATGTAGGGTTGAGAAGTGCCTCTTTATTGGCTGATTTGACATTTGAGTTGATCAAAGTAGAGCTACCAGTCTGTCGTGTGTATTTCCAGGGAGGATAGTTTGATCAAAGTAGAGCTACCAGTCTGTCGTGTGTAGTTTCCAGGGAGGATAGTTTGATCAAAGACACATCAAAGAGACATTAGCAGCGGACTGAAGGGTTTTACATAGTTTATTTACATTATTTACAATTTAATATTTAATTTAAAAAATATTGTAGAGGAAATTTCAAGAGGGGGTGTGAATCCCGTTATCGTCCCCCCCACCCCCCTCAAACTACGCACCTGGTACTAGTTCAAGACGTGAAGTTCTTCACTAATAATGAATGATATCATTGTATTAGTTCAAATTATGTTCTGTACTACTAATGAATGTAAGGATCATAGCAGTTCAAGTGAAGTAATTTAATGAGATGACCTCCACGTATCACATCAATCAATCAATCAAGTTTGGCTGACGTTTGTTCGAACCTCACAAGGTTATCAATCAACAGAGCAGGGCTCCTTTGTTTAGCCACTGGCTACCTCAACTCAAAACTTCAGCCATGCTAAGTAACGCGTAACCGCTTTTAGAATTCGTCCATCCACCCGTGAACAGATTGAATACACGCGCGTGATAAAGCATCGCCTGATTGCTCTGCTTTCGACAGAGACCTGGAGGAGATGAATTTAACTGCTACTTAGGAGAACTTATACCTTCAGGATCATGTGGTGTCTTAAGTAACAATCATGATGTATAGCTTTCAACCACAACACATCATGGGATTCTATCTAATAAAGTCTGCGAGCAATAAAATATATTTAACATCAACAGCCCAGAATTATTGGCCAAGTATTATTATTATTATTATTATTATTATTATTAGCACCGCGTCTTACTACCCGTTCGGGTTATACGCTCTTACGCTAATGTGTAATGGTAGGGTGATTGTGAGATGAAATGAAGGACCTACAGTATAACGTGGAATCCGAACCACGGTGGAGGCCTGGCATTCCCCACATTCACAAGATGTCTTGTCAGAGGTGAAGGAAGGGTTTAGTAATCAGATAAATCTTTGCCGGGACCGNTTCACAAGATGTCTTGTCAGAGGTGAAGGAAGGGTTTAGTAATCAGATAAATCTTTGCCGGGACCGAGGATTGAACCCCGGACCCCAGCACAGAAGTCTGACACCTTAAACCTAGACCGCCAGGTAACCATTATTGGCCAAGTAAAACAATGACGTGGATTTGTACTGTACATAATTTGTAATACAATCATACAAACTGAATATGACAGTGTCTACATTTAAATCTCGAGTCAAAATATCATGCTCCGCCATTATGACACACCGGCCTCGGAGTTTCCTGTCCCAACACGGTGACATCATAGTCCTATTAAAATCTTATGTTCCCCTATATCAAGGCCACACTGTATATACAAGCCTCAAGGCTCGTTTGGTGACGTCACAGCACGCGCCCGCGAGGCGATTACGGATCTGTTATGACGCGACAATGCGGTGACATTCGTTCGTTGGGCGTCATACGACAGAATTGCAATCATAGATCTTTTATAGTGCGTCATACGATCGTCCGCGTGCCGTATCTTGCCGACAATACGGTGGAGTCCTCTCAGAGCACCGTCATAGCGTGTGATTCAATTGATAGTTTATTCCTGTAGGTATTATATAATTGCTAACACTTTAAAATTCTTGTTATAGACGATCTTGCGATCGGTAAACTACAATAATATTGATATAAATAAATATATTTCTTGAGAGTATTAGTATTTATTTATCAGTGAATTAGGGGCGGTGTAACTGTTGGTCAGTTATAGCTTTTTCTAGCTAATGATTATTATTACGACTGTTATAGTTGAGTAAACTGGTTAGTTATTTTGATTGTAGTTCTTGCAATCGGCATGCGACGATGATAGTTTCTTGGATTATTTGTACTCCTTTTCACAGACTTGTGGAAAGTTTAATCATAGGCCTAACCTTCTTGTTAGATGTTTCACCAAGGTATTTGTCTTATGCCAATCTTAAAAATGCCTACTTCTTTAAAAGGTTTTATATTAATACTTAGGAATTGAATTTTTATGGTTACAGCATGTAAACACAATTTATATATACAGTGAAACCTGTTTAACTGGGATCTCAAGGGACCTAACATTTTTTTTATCACTTATAGAGGTTTTTCATTTATCCAGTTTCCCAAATAAGGTTAACGTGACAATTGTCTTATAGAGGGTCCCACTATGAGGGGTCGAAATGTATATTTATCATAGAAAGAGGTGGAAATGTTTATACTTATGTACATACAAATGTAAAAGAAATGTATATTTCATGTTGCACACATTTTATTTTAAAAAAATCATGGCTTAAAAATATCAGTGATATTAGTTTGTATTAAATTGTTAGTTGCTTTAAGGTGTTTCTCCATAGTATACATTTGATCAAATATGCCAGGATTATTAATATTTGACAGCTCAAAATATTTATGTAAGGATTACAAGGATTTTTCTGCGTCACACTTTGATACTCTCTAAAGGCTCTTCACAAGTTTCACAACCCTCTTCTTCTTCTTGTTCTATCTCTAAGAACTCA
>CABFVX010007921.1:14554-27491 GCA_902151425.1 Timema shepardi
GTGTGTGTGTGAGAGAAATATGTTTGTATATGTGAGTGTATGTGTGCGCTCTCACTTTAGAAGGCACTCACGCGAAGAACAAACCACCGTTTTTCTTCAAGAATAGATTTGTTGCAAGAATAAGAGGAAGAAGACGAGCATATTTTCCCCCCTACTCCTCTGCGTCTACTTTCTTCTCCAGACGCTCTTGGAGCTTTGTTATTTGGTAAGTAGGAAAATAAGTCAGAGGGAGGGACGTTGGGTGATTCATTTGTTTCAGAGATTAGCCGACACTTTATGGTAACAATTTGTTTTAGTAACATTGTTAATAAATGGAGTGAACTAAAAATAAGTAAGAAGAATTTAGAATAAATATACATGAATTGGCATGGAAGGAGCTAGGGAAATCACTTAGGAAAATACGCCATATTGGATTAATATGGGTTTTGAACCCCGAGGCAATGAGAGAATTGTTCTAGATGGGAGTTATTTTTATGGTTTTAATTTTCACGCTAGTGTGGTTGAAATTTTTACAAACTACCCTTCTAGCATCCACCCTTTAGATTTTGAATTAAGTCATTGCTAGATTTTTGTTAAGATGCTCTGAAATTGAATAAAACACCGTAATAGTTGCCACCTAAACAATATATTTTCTACCAATACACATTTATATTTATTTATTTGTATTTATATACTGTTGCACACTCTCTGAGTCCTAATACTACCCGACCATAAAAAGTAATAAAAGGGAGGGGATGAACTTAACATACACGAAGAATGGAAATTATAAAAAAATATAGATTCAACCAAATAAGCAGTTTATTCATTTGAAAGAAAATGCGCAGTTAACAGTACATGGTCTCATTATATCATAATGAGTACGGTTGGAAATTATGCTCGAAGTAAACAACTTTACATCAGTAAAGTTGCGCAAGTTTTTTTTAACAAAAGGCAACATGAAATCCATCATAATATTGATAGACCAGTCTATATGAGACAATACCACAGCGTATATATTTAAATGCGATACAAAATTATAAGGGACTAATGGGCACCTTGATATGGTTCCAAAGGTTTCGTAATTCACAGAAAACGATATCATAAATATAAAGTAATTTAAATTTGACGACCATACAACAGTGTTTACAAAACGTGAGGGTTTGACTACCAGACCTAAGCCAAACTCCCACGGGACTATCCGATCTGACTGAGAATATGGGACACACAGGCCCACAAATAAACAAAACTTTAGCTGTTCAAACAGAACTTACGTTACAAAAGATTAAAGTTATCCTAATTCAAATTCCAATAAAAAGTTACTTCACGTTACGTTAATTCAAACCATAATTTCAAATATGAAAAGTTACTTAAAAAAAACGGGAATACTCTACAATTCCAAACAATTAAATATTAACATGTCAACTTCTAATTAGCACGTAACTGAGGATATTTACGAGAATAAATACAAAAGTACAAGTCCAGCGCCCGAGCGGCGACATTTTAAAGATAGAGTATTTAAAATACATTGACGATTAAATTATAAATACGTTAGATTTTGAAACTGAATATTATATGCAAAAAGTCTATAGTTGATCAAGAAGTTAGAGTTCATAACTCCACTCGTCTAAGCGACGATTTTGATACATTTTACAAGTATTTCTCCAGCCATTGTCTAGGTCCATGACAATGGTCTGTCGTCGATCGTTGATCGTAGAATAGTCAAGTATGGCAAGCTTGCACAGCCATTATATAGCGATTTCGTTGTTCTGGAAAGGAAGGTGGGAGTACAAAAAATACACGCATGATGACGTCAACGATGCCTTGAAACAGTCACGTAGGCCATTGTTGATTCCACTCGTTCCATCGGAATATCCCTGAATATCTCCAATCACCCGATGTTTTGAAGGAGGTTCCTCTAGCATCCGTCAGAGGTCGGAAACATAATTGTCTTCTAGTTGAAGTTGATAGTTCTTGGCTCATTTCACGCTAGTACAGTCGGAGTGCCGGGACGCTTGTTGACCCACTCGCCAGTATAGGATTGCAGGTGCCGGCCAGCCTTGCAGGATTCTATTGTGAGCAGATTAGTATTGTAAGTACATGAACAAATTAATACTTAGAATTGGATCGAGTAATGAAATATATTGTGCCGCCTCGTATCTATTATGTCTTCTTAGCCTACAAGAACTACAACAGAGAAACATACTATTGTAGGGATCCTAATGGAGTTGAACTTATATTGGAGCGGGTAGTATGCTAAGATGTGATACATCTATTTACGTTAGCATTGGGCGGGGTCCAGTTGTAACATTATACCACGTAATGTTACACCACCATCGATACAAACAATCAAAATTCACAGCTCAATCTTCCCGTCACTGAAAAAACCAGACTGGACAAGACTGATGCCTTTATGGATATAGCCCGAACGGTAAGCGAGAAGTAGTGCCAGAAAAAAATGCGTGGAGATGGATTTAATAACTTTTCTTAGTTGTCGACTATGTCCATTTTTAAGAAAAATTCTGGCTGGTGCTAAAAGGTATAAAGTCGAGAATGACTGACGTCACCCCAAACGTGAACTGAAGGACCCTATTTTTGTTATTATAAAAGTTTTAAAGGAATAAACTCTGCCGGTTAGTGAGGTTCAATCAGGTGTTGATTCCCACGCAAAACCTCGGGGTGAACCGGCTCTTTATAACCCTCCCCTACTGTACATATCTAATAGATATAAATAATATCCTGTGGCCTTTGCTACTTTGAAAATTATTCTCACTACGGGTCTTGCTGAGGGAAAATCATCACATCAAAACACATTGCAATATTATTAACTAGAATTATATTTGCCCTTGTGTCCATTTATTCTCCATTACGTTTCAAGTTTAAAACAGGTGTATTTGTGTTGCAAACCGTATTGTGTTATTGTGTTTTTTCTGCTAAGTGCATTTGTGCGGTGACCTGGCGGTCTAGGGGTAAGGTGTCAGACTTATATGCTGGTGGCCGGGGTTCGATCCCCGGTCCCGGCACAGATTTATCTGATTACCAAACCCTTCCTTCACCTCTGACAATACATCTTGTGAATGTGGGGAGTGCCAGGCCTCCACCGTGGTTCGGATCCCACGTTAAACTGTAGGTCCTCCATTTCATCTCATAATCACCCTACCCCTACACATTAGCGTAAGTGCGTATAGCCCGAACGGGTAGTAAGAGGCGGTGCTAATAATAATAATAATAATAATAATGCATTTGTGCTGTGTTCTGTATAAGCTAGTTTTAGAGTGTTCTATTCGAGTGTATGTATGTTGTGATTTGTGTTTTTGTGTGATTTTGTGTAAGTATATTTATGTTATGTTATGTTATTTTATATTATGTTATGTTATGTTTGAGTAAATTTAGGTTGTGTTCTATTCGAGTGTGTTTATGCTGTGGTATATGTAACTGATTTTGTGTTGTTTTTGTCTGTGTTAGTGTATCAGGGTCGTGTTCTGTTTGAGGGCTTTGAGATGTACTTTACATACATATGTACTGTACATACATAATTAAATAAATACATGCGTGCATAGATCCCTTAGGGAATAAGAAAAAAATTGTATATATATATATATAGCTCAAAAAACTTTGTATTAATCCACCCTCACTAACTTTTCCCACACTTAATATATATTCACTTTATCCGTACTCCCTCCACTTCAAAAACATCTATACATAGAATCAAACATGTTCTTTTATTTTTTAAACTCTTAATCTTACTCTTTCCTACGCATTCGTCTACAATATCTAGCCACGTCTTACATGAGCTATCCCTTCCTTTTAATCCATACACTATAACATCATATATTTTGCATCATCACTCGATCCACACTCATCCTCTCAACATGCCTAAAACAACGTAAAATATTTCTTTCACAATGACCTATTGGATTCCCTTTCAGACCAAACTCTTTCTGCACCCATTCATTACTGACTTTCCAAACAAGATTGTTCACGTACATTTCTTAGATATCCCATTCCAACATCATTAAACTTACTCTAGTGTTTCTCCTGACAAACCCAAGCTTCACATTCATACACAAATGTTGAATTTAGCTCACTTTTATATAGTGCTATTTTTGCGTCTTTCGATACCAAGTAGTTCTTTGCAATAGTCTGCATGCATCAAACAAATCTCCGAGATGCATTCATCTGTTTGTCTATTTCAGCATCCATCCTCCCATTTTTTGTAAAATTATTCTACCCAAATACACAAAATTATACACTTGTTGTAAAAGAATTCAATTTATTCCAAGCTGACAATCATTTCCTTAACGGCACCGATCAAAACTATCACCTTAGTTTTGGAAACATTTATCCGAAGAGGCATTCTGTCTGTCACTGCATTTAAATGACTTAATTCATTCTTCATGTTACTTTCATTCTCAGCTATTAAAAATTTACCATCTACCTTTAGCAGAAATCTCACATTCACACTACTGAGTTTTCACAAGCTTCTCTTATACATTTATCCATGAATACATTAAACAACTATAAAAATTTAGCACAGCTCTGTCTAACACTGTGTTTAATATAAACAATTCATTCAAAGCTCCAACCACCCTATTGTATGTTTTACTTCCATCATACAATGCCATAATTGCGTTTACTAACCATTCATCCACTCCATACTCTCAGAACATTTCATGGCATACTCTTATACAGTATACCCGATCATACGCTTTCCCCAGATCAATAAATACACAACACACTTTTTTCCTTCCTATCATACATTTCTCACTCACTTTTTGCAATACATATATACACACTCTACCTGGTATGAAAACACAATGCACAACCCAAATATTGTCTGTAGTTTTTTCACGCAGGGGCTGGTGAGATTGGTAAGCTTAATATTCTCAAAACAGAAATAATAAACTAACACTCCCGTTGTTAGAAGATTTATATTTGTCAGGGTGACCTGGTGGTCTAGGGGTAAGGTGACAGACTTCTGTGCTGGCAACCGGGGTTAAATCCTCTGTCCCGGCACAGATTTATCTGATTACCAAACCCTTCCTTCACCTCTTGACAAGATATCTTGTGAATGTGGGGAATGCCAGGCCTCCACCATGGTTCGGATTCCACGTTAAACTGTAGGTCCTTCATTTCATCTCACAGTCATCCTACCATTACACATTAGCGTAAGTGCGTATAACCCGAACGGGTAGTAAGACGCGGTGCTAATAGTAATAATAATAATATATTTGTCAGGTGGGTATAAGGTTTACCTTAAAACGTATAAATGTTTGAAAAGTTTAAAATTTCAAAATAAGGCACGGAAAATTGGGAAGAGAAGCCTTCTCAAAATGTATAAATATAGTCAACATTTTTAGTACGGGGGAGGGTATGAAAATGAAATTCTGCATTTCAAAATCGATGCCCAGAAAATTTAAGAGAATAAAATATTTTACAACTAATATATAACAAACACTATTTTCAGTTTAGTTAGAAATTTAATTTGGAGGTGCATGTAAAAAACATGGAAAGTAACGAATTAAGTTTTAACACTTAAAATTGGAATATGATGGCTGAAAAAGAGGGAAGAGTAAGTTGAAATCTTTCCAAAATAATAAAATTATAAAATATTAATGTTGGTGTGAAAGAAAATTTGAATTTGCTAAATTGGTAAAATTACCACTCTACAGAACCATAAAAGCTGGAATTTTCTTAATTTTAAAATAAGATACTGGAAAATATTGGGAGTGAGGGGCTAAAATATGTCCCTAAATGATAGAAAAATATTCTCGATATAGTGGAAAACTTTAACTTTGTAAAGGTATAAGAAAAATGAATAAATCAATTTAAAAAAAAGTTTCCTTAAAGTGGATCTACTATCATCGCAAGTGCATAGATAAAAGTTGAAGAATTGTTTAGCTCCTATCTTGATACTCAATATTTAATAGATGTATGCAACAATATATATTTCTTTCTTAATCTATATTATGATCGTGCCTAGGCAAATATTGTGTTGTAAATGGATTGCGTTTGTTTGTACAATAATTTCATGGACTAGGTAATATTTTGTTTCAAATATTTGATTTATTTTTGCTTATTAACTGTAATAGTTGGTTTGAGGTTCACATAGCTAGCCCAGGATTTACCACGAAGGAACTATTAAAATAATGGCAGCCAGTGTTGGACGTCCTAATTTTATATAGTTTGATACCTCCAACCTGTGAGAAAAACGGGCTATACTGACTGCTATCTACATTTATAGAGAAGTGAAAATATGATTACGGTCATTTGTTAGCTGTTTGAGGTTATTTAAGGTTTGACCCGTCTCGGTGGCGTGGTTGTCCAACGCGCTAGTCATGTTGAGCTCGACTGCTGAGAGCGGGGCGATCGAGGTTCGAATCTCTGTCGGGTGAACTGGGGGTGGTTTGTCCTAAATGGTTTTCCACTCTCCCTCCACGCAAATGTGGGTTCACTTCTTCTAATTCAACCTTCCCAATTCCTAATTCATTAGCGTAATTAGTACTTAAAGCGTATAACCCGAACGGGTAGTAAGACGCGGTGCTAATAATAATAATAATAATATTTATGGTTTGTTATGTGTTATTATATTTGTGTTTGGTTCCTTATTATTGTTTGATTTGTCAATGAGTCTTACTACTATTTCTGGCTCTTAACATATTTTTGTTTAGTTATATTTGTGCTATGTCCTGTTAAAATATAATTGGATTGTATTAAGTGTAAAGGAGTTTGAATGTATTCGTTAGGTTTAAATTGGTTTTAATGTTTATAATTATTATTGGTCTAATCTTAGTCACATAAATTGTTTATTTACCATTTAATTATTTTAAATCTTGATTACTTAAACTAATTGTTTTTTAAGTAAACAATTTAGACTTTCAGTAATAAATAAACACCTTGGAAAGTATAGAGCCATCATGAAAGTAAATTAAAAAAAATTTAAGTAGTTAAATAAATTATTTAAAACATTAAAACATAGTCTTTTTATACTCTTTCTAAAACTTTGTAATTCATCTTTAAATATATTTTGGTTTTATAAATGTGTTATTGTTTCTGATTACAAAGGAAATGAATCTCGTTATTTTATACAGATAGTTTTCTGTGTAAAATATTAAACTCTGCCATTGAATAATGCACCGGGGTATGCACGGAAATAAAAACATTCAGGCTTCAGTCGAGACAAAGTTATGCCAACTCAAATGTACCATACTTCCTTTGGAAACCAGTTTTTCAAATAAAAATATTGTTCGGAAAAGTTTGGCTGTATTTTATAAATTAATCACTGAAAATCTTTGTTTATAGAAGTTCCTTTCAAAGCCATAATGTTTATGTGTAACGTTCCGTTACCTATTATTTTTATTATTTCTTTTAATGCCACAGTTTTACAACTTTAAGAAGTACAAAACAGTAGAAATTAGTTAAATGTTTTTCAGTGCTCGTTATTGCCCTTACAAACTTAGAAAATTTTTTTTAAAAGTTTAAGTATACTTATAAACTCTTTGCGTACCTACAAAAAGTAATAAAATGGGAACTATAAATTAATAATCCTAAACAATGTACTAATTTAACTAACTATCACAGTATTCATTCACATTTTCTATTCAATTACATTACTAGATAGTATTTCTATGTTTTTCCCTCTGCCAATATTCTAATGTTTAAAATATCAAATAACTACACCTCTATACATTATCGTTTATATGAATATTTTTTTTATTTTACTTCATATCTGTTCTATCCACGTAGTTTTCACTAATGAGATGTGAATAAGGAAAGAGGAAATGAGAGGAAATGTACCTGAATTTTCGTGAAGAAACAGTGGTAAATCAATTTTTTTTAAACCCCTTAATATACCCAGCCTATATTCAAACCTTAAACTCCTCGTCATAGGTTAAACCAACAATCTTGCCATATATATAGTATATGTGCACACAAACTATGTTAACATCTTTGTGTTTAGTTTAGATAAATTACTTGTATTAACAATTAATTTTGGGGATGTAAGCATATGTATTGCTTACGGGTTAATAATATATCATTACTATTGGGAGATTTATTAGTTACACTATTATACTTTCAACTAAACAAGAACTAATGTTAATAAAGTTGGGATTATAGTCACCTCAAGGTACGTTCTTAATTAATTTGGTCGGGTTTTAGGGTATTTTTAAAATTAAAATACGGTCTTGTTCAGATGTGTTTCTGTGTTTTTGAATATCTGTGGGAATGTATTAGGCGTTTCTGTGTATATGTTTTTCTGTGGGAATGTATTAGGTGTTTCTGTGTATATGTTTATCTGTGTGTGCGTGAGCGCATGCATCATTGTTAATTTTGTATTATGTGTTTTTGTGTTTATTTGTATCTGTGTTTATTTCAATGTTTCTTTGTGTCTGTGATTTTTATGGGGCGGTGGTTCTTCGTTTCTGTGTTTTTGTGTGTATGCTTATATGTTTTTGTGTATATAAATGTATGTGTGTTGATGTGTATATGCCCATGTTTATTTTGGTTTATATGTGTATATCAATGTTTCTGTGAATTGTTATATTTTATTGTGTGTATGCATGTTTTTCTCTTTGTGTAAACTAAACTTTTAAACTCATCTAAGTTTATTACAGTAAAATTTAAGAATATCAATAAATTAAAACAATTCTTAAAAAATTGGTATATATCTAAACTCTAAGCTTGTAGAGTGTGACGTCACACTATACGTATTACCCGCGTGGTTGAACTGCGAGCCCGCCGTGTTGACGATAGAGGGCAGGTCAGTTACTGTGTTTCCTCTGACGTCCGTGCGGGCGGGACGCGAGTTCAACCCTGCCCCCGATTGCTTTTAAGATAGTACTATCAATACAGTTGCCTCAGTTCTCTCAAGGGAGACAGTCCTGCTCAAGAGTCCATTGTACTATCATTTCAATGTAATGTAACTCGTACTTCAGGTGTTGCTGAACTGTTCAGGATATTAACTGTGAAATAAAAATAATGAATCAAATAAGTTCTGGTTTTCTTGAAGTTCTACAAATTAAACTACAAAGAGGTTTAATGGTTTCAAGCTGTATGTCTGGAGGCTGGGATCACTGTTTGGGAACTTTTTTTTTTAATATATCACTGACATATCCAAGACTTATATTTTACCCCAGAGCGCCCTCATTATCTACAAAAATAAAATCCATGTAGTGTCTGTCTGTCTCTCTAGAGCTCCTTCTACCACTACCGAAATCCTAAGGCAATGTTTTTTAAAAATAAAATCGATGGTGACCCTAAATATAATATTTTCCCGATCTGGTGACTCAAAGGGTCATTACACGAAGATTTAATTGACTATTATTTTCATAATATTTTTATTAAATTCATGTAATTGAATTAATTTTAATGACAAAATTTGAATTATTTTAATAACTTTATGATCAAACAAAATGTAAGGCACAAATTTTAATGAAAATATGACTTTGTTAAAATGTTTGGTAAGTGATCAATAAAATCTATTTATTAGTGTTGTTTCATTCTTGGGGAGAGTTATTTTTATTTATAATTTTGTGTCGATAAAAGTTATAAATCAGTTGAATCAACTCCATTAATTTTTCAATTATAAAATTACACATTAACGATGTTCCCGTAAAAAAATTTGTGACAAGACCTGAAAATCCTTGTTTACAGAAGTAGTCTATATCAGAGGAGGGGAAAGAGTATTTTCAATTTCCAAAGTCAGAATGGGATTGTCCTTTCCAAAGCTACGAATAAAGGATGTTTCAGCACTGTCAATGTTGTCATTGTTACAGTAACTATTCATAATGTCCCGATATAATGAAGTGGTTGTAATTTTAATATTTAATAATGTTTGAACAAAAATTCTAGACCGTACCGCAACCCCCAGAAACATCCTTGTCACCCTGAATTGAGCCCTAGAGGGTTGACATTTGGTATGCTTGTTATGGGGAATGCAATCTTTGTGAGAATAATCCAAGATGGTGAATCCAATATGGTGGTTTTAACGTATTAATTGAGTTCTAGATATTCGGTATGGAGCATGCCATCTTTGTGAGTAAAATTCAAAACTTGATAAATCCTCAATGAGGCATCCAATATGTCGACAGCAACTTAAATACTTTAAATTTGGTATGGACGCTATGGAAATTGCCATCTTTGTGAGTAAAATTCAAAACTTGAAAAATCCTAGATGAGGAATCCAATATGTCGACTGTAACATAAATACTTTAGATTTGGTATGGACGCTATGGAAATTGCCAACTTTGTTAAAAAATTCCAAAACTTGAAACCCTAATGAGGCCGATCCAAAATGGCAGCCACAGCTTAAAAATCTAGTCCTAGAACTTAAATTATATCTGACACTATGAAGCACGCCAACATTATAAGAAAGATTCTAAACTTAAAAAACACAAGATTGTAAACACAGCGGATCTCCATAAATGGTCAGAACAACGGACATAAATTGATATACTTCTTATTATAAAATATATTATTATTATTATTATTACCGCGTCTTGCTACCCGTTCGGGTTATACGCACTTACACTAATGTGTAATGGTAGGGTGATTGTGAGATGAAAATGGAGGACCTACAGTTTAACGTGGAATCCGAACCACGGTGGAGGCCTGGCATTCCCCACATTCACAAGATGTCTTGTCAGAGNTGGAATCCGAACCACGGTGGAGGCCTGGCATTCCCCACATTCACAAGATGTCTTGTCAGAGGTGAAGGAAGGGTTTGGTCATCAGAGGATTGAACCCCGGCCGCCAGCATAGAAGTCTGACACCTTACCCCTAGATCGCCAGGTCACCTATTATAAATATAGAAACAGATCGAAACAACAGGGAACAGGATGGATGCGATATCCGAAACGGCACCTGTCAGAGACAAGCCTAGCTCCTGGTATTGTATAGTATTATATAAGAAGTACGGAGTTTGCTGATAAGGATGTATAAAATAAAATTAAGGCTATTTCAGACATATATGAACATAGAAATGACACGCACCGACCACTCTAACGACATAGCTATACGTGAGCATTTTCATGTTAGGGTAAGAGCATTCAGGCAGCGACGTGGAGCAGGTTGAGTCGTAGAGAACATCACACATAGCTTATGAGTCATGACAGATTGGCAACGACTTGAGGCCCGAGTGGCGTGAGGCTATCTGGGGTGATCCACTTTAGAATAGAGTAGTTGGTCTTCAACAGCGACTCGATGCCACAAGATTGACGTGGAGCTCCTGATTTACCAATTATTTGCCAGGACACAGGTGTTCTACAGTTTATGGTTTGCTTCTCCAAAACATCCAGGACTTTACAGACAACATAATCACATGGTTTATTGACATCCTTGTATACTATACAGATTATGACGCGGGGCTTATTAACACGGGGAAAAAAAACTGTAATATTTCCCACAATATGTCGTGACACACTTCATGAACCCACTCACTCGTTCCCCGCCCTTTATAGGTTTTCCACTTTAAATAAGAATTTTCACTAAGAAACACCTAAGGTGATAGTTTTGATAAAGCCGTTTTTTCAACTAGAGAAGTGCTGCCGGCTCCGCCTCGTGACGCTGTATGCGTGTTAATTGCCCGCTCTGTGTCGCTTGTAATTGCGTCACCCAACCTCGTGACACTGTATGCGTGTTGATTGCCCGCTCTGTGTCGCTTGTAATTGCGTCACCCCAACTCGCGACGCTGTATGCGTGTTGATTGCCCACTCTGTGTCGCTTGTAATTGCGTCACCCCACCTCGCGATGCTGTATGCGTGTTGATTGCCCTCTGTGTCGCTTGAAATTGCGTTACCCCACCTCGCGACGCTGTATGCGTGTTGATTGCCCGCTGTGTCGCTTGTAATTGCGTCACCACTTCTCGTGACTATGTATGCGTGTTAATTGCCCGCTCTGTGTCGCTTGTAATTGCGTCACCCAACCTCGTGACACTGTATGCGTGTTGATTGCCCGCTGTGTCGCTTGTAATTGCGTCACCCCGCCTCGCGACGCTGTATGCGTGTTGATTGCCCTACTGTGTCGCTTGTAATTGCGTCACCCAACCTCGTGACGCTGTATGCGTGTTGATTGCCCGCTGTGTCGCTTGTAATTGCGTCACCCCCCCTCGTGACGCTGTATGCGTGTTGATTGCCCGCTGTGTCGCTTGTAATTGCGTCACCACTCCTCGCCGCTTGTGTGAGCTTACCCTTAGTATGTCGTTCAACTAAATAAATATGTATAGAGATGTCGGTACACAAATTCGGACCATTCATTTTCAAATCCCTGTCCGGGTGTCATTTTATATATTTTAATACAAATACTAAATCAGAATGTCATTTGAAAATACGTGTTTGTTTAAATATTTTTGAATTACACTGTATTGATTTTTTTTCTCCGCAATTTCCTACCCATTAGGGCTCAAATAATGGAGTATAAATGAGTAAAATTGAATTTATAATAAAATTGGTCACGTTTTCGTGGAGAGATAGAGAGGGGAACAATTTGTAGAGACCATTTCAGTACACCCAGTCAGATTTGAAGTTCAACCACGTAGTATCTGGAACAACCTACTAAATGAGCCTTCCTGAAATTAAGATCCCGTATCCACTGGTGCAGGTTTTCTTTAAATAGTTATCAGTCAAGATCTAAGGGTTGATTGTAACAACGAGGCAGAGTGTTGTTTGAGTGCAATATTGTACTAGTAGTGTTGTTTGAGTGCAATATTGTACTAGTAGTGTTGTTTGAGTGCAATATTGTACTGGTAGTGTTATTTGAGTGATATTGTACTGGCAGTGTTATTTAAGTGATATTGTACTAATAGTGTTGTTTGAATGATATTTTACAGGGAGTGTTGTTTGAGTGATATTGTAATGGTAGTGTTATTTGAATGATACTGTACTAATAGTGTTGTTTGAATGATATTTTACTGGGAGTGTTGTTTGAGTGATATTGTAATGGTAGTGCTATTTGAGTGGTATTA
>CABFVX010007922.1:0-27458 GCA_902151425.1 Timema shepardi
GGGGGGAGGAAGTAATATCCAAGGTCAACAATTTGTTGTTGTTAGCAATCAAAGGGTAGAGATTACAGGGTTGTTTAACAAAGAACATTTAAGGGGCTGTCAATTCTAAAGAGTCTTATACGGGCTTTATTTAAACAGAAGGGCCTTCAAACATAGAGAATATTTTAAAGTGCAACAAACCTAGGGAACATTTAAAAGGTTTCATACCTAAATAATATTTATGGGGTTTAAAATCTGGATAACCTTTAATGGGATTTATACCTAAAGAATATTTAAGGTGTTTCAAACTTAGATAACCTTTAAGGGGTTTTATACCTAAAGAATATTTAAGGTGTTTCAAACCTAGATAACCTTTAAAGGGTTTTATACCTAAAGAATATTTAAGAAGTTTCAAACTTAGATAACCTTTAAGGGGTTTTATACCTAAAGAACCTAGATAGCCTTTAAGAGGTGTTCAAATGAAGAAAATTTAACAATTACGTCTCGATATAACACTCTCATTCTCGTCCTCCCCTACTGCTAGATAATTATTGATTTTGTGTTTTGTACCATAAAAAAATTGCTTGCCTGCACTGACATTCCACTCTCTGTCATTTTAAGTTTTTCTTGTAACACATGTATGCTCCCAAGCTGCCCGTTTATATAAATATTCTAAAAAGGAACTGTAAATTATTGGTAAAAGTAATTAGTACTTTAACCAATGATTGCTTAAAATTGTGATTTCATGTCATCAAGGCCTTCATAAAATATGTATTTGACACCACCTGTTTTTGAGATTTTAACATATCTCGAATACCAAAGGATTTGAGGGATTCAATATATATATATGTATATATATATTATTTTGTATGAATCTCAAATCTGATATTTTCTTAAAACCTTTGATCTTTAAAATCCTTATGGCCTTTTGTTACTATAGGAATCAAATGCCATAGCCTATCCTTGGAAGGACCTATGTGACCGATAGTCGGTAGTGTTTCTCTGACCGTGGCAGGCGAAGCAACATCAAGGTCCATAGGCTCAAAGACCAGGTTTGTTGTTGGGGCGAGCTGAATAATTTCCCCCGACATAAGGCAAAGTTTCTTGTTGTCATCAAGGACAGTGTTCATGTTTTCTATCCAGATGGCATCCACTGGGCCATCGAAAATCAGCCACTTTCTGCAAACACATAACAGTTTACTTGATGTGGCAAGGGGAGAAAGAATAACAGTAAATAAAGGTTAAAGGACACTATTTTAAAATCAATAATACTATATATATAATGATATAACTCAATAAGGAAAACCTCTTTTCACTTTATGAGGTAATTGTATTATATTCGGAAGAAGGTATAAGAAAGGTGGATAGAAACATATATAAGGGGGACAAACACAATATGGCCTTTACAATGAAAAGAAGAACACAGTTCACACTTTACACTGCTGCCTCTATATATATATATATATATATAATCCCTAAAACCAATAGTATAATTAGTAGATAAACATATAGCTCGAACACGTAGAAAATGAGGTGCTAAAAAAACTGTCAAATCAAAACAAGCTACAAAATGCTAAAAATATCCTAGTTAGTTTATCATAAAAATAATAATAAATTTAATAAACAATGTGTTAAATGCAACACTTAAGGTGGGGTAACACAAAATGCAGGTATTCTTTGCAAATTTTATAGCAGAAATGTTTTTGGACAAATATATATATTGCTTCATTAGATAAACCTATTTTAATTTTCTACACATAATAAATTTAACCTCAACAGTTTTTGAATATCTGTCATGAACATGGTGAAATTTGGATAAGAAACTTTCAAATAAAGCTAGATTAAAATATTATCAACTATTCCGGAATGCCCATGACAAATATTCAAGAACTGTCGATAAAATCTTAATTATTTTTGAGTATGGTATGTAGAGAGTGAATACCTATACAGTATGTTATGTTTTTAATGTTGTGGATTTAGGAGGATAAAATCAGTTGAAGAAAATGTATGATGCTCATCTTCAAAAGTGATTATTTTGGGAAAAAGGGTAATTGAAGGAACTCTAAGAGCGACTAGAGTTGTTGTAGATGGTTAGAAATCTAAAGGGTTAGGGGAAGGTGTGACTGCAGTTGGTTGTGGAGGTTGTTTCTTGAAAAACGAGAGCAAGAACGTTTGCTTCAATGATCTATTGACTTAAAAACACTGACTAAAAATAAAAGATTCTATTTGGAACATGTAAATTAGAGTTTTGCTGTTTCACACACTGTTGAAATAATTTTTTTCATAAGTGGGTGTGTTATACTATCCAAAACATTATCTGACAACATTATAACAATAGCTCTAATTTACAAAGTTTAACATTATTGTAATCAATCAACCAAACTCTCATTTAAACCAAGTTCTTTGGCCAAAAAGGTTTATATGAAAGTTTAACCCATTCCCAGGCATGAACATTGAACAATGTCTTTGTTTGTCAGAACATTCCCTGACACAGGCGCCAATTGACGTTTCCAGTTTTGCCAATTTAATGACCTTGTTGATAGACCTAGTGACTTTTACGAGTCTGAAACAAATAATTTTCATTTTTGGCGCCTAGTAACTAATCTGGCGACTTTCTTTAATTTTGTGTCAGGTCCATTGTTCATTATTTTTTATATTTTAATGCTGTAGGATTTTGATTTTTGAACACACAATGCATAGCTTCGGTCTACAGAATAGCAATAAACTACCTGTCATTAACAAATTACAATGACATCGTTCCGGATCCGGGGGTCACCTCAGTCCACTGATGTATTTTACATCCAGTTCAATTTAATGTATGCATTATTGTTTTGGTGACATGTCTGACAATTTTTAATTTTTCGTTTAGCAACAATCTAGAGACTTTCTGGTACTAATCTAACTACAATACTTAATTGGTCATTGGCAAAACTGGTCGTTTCATTGCAATAAGTTATTGTAACACCATCTATCAATAAAACATTGTACTTTTAGCCAGTTTGACCATTTCATAATGAAGCTGATAAATGGGGCTAACAGTGTGATGGTATACTATAACCATGAATAAACCAATAAATGAAAAAATAAGTGAGTAGCAAAAATATGTGTCAGATAAGAATATACGAGTAGAAAAATGGCTGCCGGGCATGCGTAGATCAGTGTGCTAAACAAGTTCCGGAGAATGGGTTAACATCAGTTATTTTTGTTTAATTTACTAAATATATTAAAGTATTATCTTTGGAAGAAGGTACAGGAAAGGTGTATAGAAACATAAAAAAGAGAACAAACACAATATAGTTTATTACAATGAAAAGAAGAACACAGGTCCCACTTTATATTGTTCTCATTGAACCAAGAGATAATGGCTGTCTTTAGAAGAAAAGCAATTGCTAATCCCCAATCCTCTGACCTAAGTTTCATTCTATCGGAACTCAACAGGCGGGGGTGGGGGGTTTGAAATACAAAATGCAACTTCCTAAAAGAGCATACTAAATAAAGGGGAGAGAAATGAAATTTGTAAAGAATGATAGAACACTTAGATAGGAACAATGAGAATAACATAAATGGCAAACACAGGAAATGGCCTTTCTGATTGGATATATAATTTATCTCTTTAAGGAAAACCTCTTATCACTTTATAATAAAGGTGGATAAAAACATATATAAGGAACAAACATAATATGTTTTTTAAAACGAAAAGAACAACACAGTTCATACTTTACATTGCTGATGCTGGAAGAAAATATAATACAATTAGTTTATAGAGTGAGAAGAGTTTTTCCTTATGGAGAGAGTCACTTTTAAAGTATAAGATACAATTGATCAACACGCACCTGTCTGGAGTAGTGGACACTGCAAACTGCCGATAGCTCACAGCTAGAATCCCATCTGACCACTCGTGAGAAACAGGGTCAAATTGTCCATACAGTTGGCCCATTGTGATAGCCTTGGGGTTAATCACAATAATTTGCACTCTGTGTTCATCCATTAATCCCTGGAAATGGCAATCATGCAAGCAAATGTTACAATAATGCATACATAAACAAGTCAATTGTTTCCTATGTTTTTATATTTGTAGGAAGACACGAATCAATAACTTACAGCCCGTTGCGGTGGCCGCGTGGTCTAATGCGCTGCACTTGCAGTAGACTAGACTACATGAGGAGATCAAGGCTCAAACCTCAGTGGGTGTATTGTTTTTCCCTGAAATTGTTTTCCACTCTCTCTCCATGCAAATACGGGTACAATTCATATATACATATAAATAACCTTCCTAATCCTTAACAAATTGACGTAATTAGTATATAAGTTTATAACCCGAACCAGTAGTAAGATGCTGTGCTAAAAAAAAATTATATTTCATCTATTTTACTCAAAAAATATACTATCAAGAATATATTTTTTTACAATAAATGGGTCCAAATTAATATTTTATTATGAAACTTAATTTCATGTATAAATCTCAGGTCTGAATCAATTTCAAAACATTGTAAACACACTTGGCTAACTTTTCAGCATGGGTGTGATTTTTTTCCCTCTATATTCAAATTTTGTTCACAATATTTCTTGTGTTACTCTACAAAATATAAAGAGTAAATAAACGTTTAAAAAAAGTTGCTAAGCTGTGTACCCACATTTATGTGAAGGGAGAGTGGAAATCTCCTTAGGGAATACCTGAGCACACCCTGCCAGGATTTAATCCCAGGTCTCCCTGTAATTTTTTAATCAGACCAGATGAGACCGACGCCTTTGTTTGCACACACATCAGTGTGGTTTATGGAAGTATTATGCTACCACATAATAACCAAAGGTTGGCAGTCCACCAATGGATATAAAAACACCGCTAACTACACCGAAACAGCATCAAGCATCAGAGTGTTTTTGAAAATTAAAACAAATCAAAATATTTTGATGCTAGCATTTTGTATCCTTAGAAATCACAGTGAAATATTTTGGTGTTTTTTGATTTCCCAGATTTAAAATAAATTATGCATGGTGAAGTGAATAAAATAAGTGTTCACCATTCACCCAACTATAAAACTCAAAAATAATGGCTTGATTTTCATTCTAGGTCGCACTGTTATACTTGAGTGATAGGAACGTAAAAATGTCTGACTAGATACAAACATGTAAGATGGTTTGGGCATGTAGTGAGGATGAACGATGTATATGAAGTATGTAGGGAAAAGACCACAAGAGAGACCAAGAGGGAGATGGGAGGAGCACATTACAGTTGGTTTAAACTACCTGTTCAGGTTATATGCAAACATACTAGTTACTCCAATAAGAGTTGGCTCAAATTCACTATTTTGTGAATCTGAATCTCCAATTTATCTTTGAATCACGAATTCAAATCCACATATGAATCTTGCAATAACTAAGAGGAAATATATATATATATATATATAATATTTTAATATTAAAATTTTTTTTAGCTAAATGTTAACACTTTCTTTTAATACTGTAACCTACCCCAATCATTTCCCCACACAAATGATACACAATGGTAGGTACAAGAGAGTTATAAATTTACTAAGCAAAAACATGATACACCTCAATGAGGGAGAGGGACAAACAATTAATACAAAACTTGGACGTAGCCCAAGGGCAATGACATACCAAAACCCGCCAGGGCCAGAAGGGCGCTAATACAATAAAAAGAGCTGGCAGCCCCTTCATTAGGTGCCCAAATTGGCATCGTCCATCAATTCCGATATATCATAAAGAACAAGTCCTTGCCTAAGACTAAAGCTGAGAGAACAAAACACGAAGCCACTAATATGGTTGAAAAACCAATCCAGTGACCCCTGACTACATGCACAGCCTAACGTCCCTAAAGTTTACAAACCAAAATATTTGTAAAGTGGTACCAAAGGAATTTCCTAACCCTATTAATGATAATCCCATACAAGAATTGTAGCCCCGCCTGGCTTGCGGTCCCAAGGCTAACTAACATAAATATAATTCAAGATGATAACAATAAAATATCCCAACTTTAATGATAATAGTTCGTTAATGCAAAGAATAGGCATAAAACCCGTATGAGTGTCAGAGACGTTTAATTTTGAAAAGTAAATAGTTATAGCCAAAGAAAATTTTGAATAATGCGACGAGCCTACATAATAATTTGGCCTTTACCTCGTAAAGTCCAGAGTGCAATGCGTGTCTCTTCTCTGAACTCAGACCATTTATATATCACGATGATATGTGCTCCCAGAGCGCGGATAGGTTGGGAGGGGGAATTTTCGAGAACACACACGTAAGCCATAGAACATCAGTCACACGCACAACTCAGTTCTAGAAGATTTTAGAATGCACACTGCACACACTCAGTGAAGTTCATTTGTCTGGAAGAAGGGAGGGGGGAGTTGCCAACACAGCCAGCAGCGAGGCTCGAAGACTGGCTCAGTAGAATAGTGATAGTCCAGCGGAGAGTTTCTCGGGTTTATTTGAAGTGCGGTCGTATTACGTCAACAGCATCAACAAGGGCTGGCTTTGGTGAGTGGAACCATTTCTTCCACATTAGGTTGTAACAAGGTTACAATACATTCAGTTAAGTGTTAAATTACTGGTCTGGGGCCTGGTTGTTATGTTCATTCTGTATATTATAATTGGTTCTGAACTATCAATAAGTAGTAAATTATATCCCTGAAACCAGTGTCACTTGTAAATTTTAAAGAATTTTTATTTAAATAACTGAACCTCGAATCTGAAATTTTGTGTTTTCTATTATTCTATTATATTTATATTTTCTCTTAGGTTTATGATTTTTCTAAAAATTCGGATTTGAGATTAGGAATTCAAAGGTAAATTAGAGATTCATCAGGATTCAAAGGTAAAGTAGAGATTCAGATTTGAAATTCGGATTCATAAAATGGTGTATTATACCAAACTCCAATTAAAACCATAATTAAATGTTACATGTGTTTAACAAATTAATAAACATTTTAATCAAGTTTTTAAAATTTACTCTTTTTACTATTTTCAACATATTTATGTTTGTATTTTTAACTGAAAATTGTTTTATTGTTTTAATATATATTTATTAATTTATTCAATTCATTTTTAAATAACATTTGGGCTTTTAATTATATTTATTGTCAAACATCAAGGATAATATATACATATGTAAACTTAAAAACTACTTAACCAAAACATTTAAACTTTTACATAATCAAGACATAAAATAAGACTTAAGACATGACTAAGACATAAAATTGTATTAATAAACATATTCTTATTAGATTATAAATACCATCCTTAGCCTGGTAAACAAATAGTACCAAACTGGTTCCTTCAAATGTACCTGTCTGAGAACTTAAATTAAAAATACAAATATGCTATTAATATAGTGACTCATATATTATCACAATAGTTTTAAATTATTGTAATCCATTATATAAGCAAATTGACTGTCTTAGAGTGGAAAAATTAAACCATGCCTATCGTGTTGGCACACCTGACGCTTACCTACCCTATTCAATTTATATAACATATTTAATATATATCTCTATAAGGAAAACCTCTTTTTGCTATATGTGTCCTATCATTCCTTACAATGTTACATTTTTTCCATTTTGTGTTTTTTTTTTCCTCTTTTAAGAAGTTGCGTTATGTGTTTCACACACTCTCCTGATTAGTTCCAACAGAATGAAACCTAGGTCAGGGGATTGGGCGGTATCAATCAATTTTCTTTAAAAAGCAACCATTACCTCTTTGTCCATTGGCAGCAGTGTAAAGTGTAAACTGTGTTGTTCTTTTCATTGTAAAGGCCATATTGTGTTCGTCCCCCTTTTATACATTTCTATCCACCTTTCCTGTACCTTCTTCCAAAGATAGTATAGTTAAGAAATAGATGCAGACAGGAGATAGGTACCCATTGTGTGCATCGTGTGTCAGTTGCAGCCTGTGATATCACGGATTATATTTAACAGAGTTGTTGATTTAAGTGCCACCAGCCACAACATTTGTGTCCAACAGAGTTGATTAAAGGTGAAAGTGGCACTGTTCAGTAGCACACCAATGGTCTGTGAGCTCGAGTATTTATGTTTTGGTTTGAGCTCCAGGCACATTTAACAAAGTATTGATTCAACATTTTACATCCACTGCTGTTTTCAGCCCGTGGCCTGAGTCAGTTTTTTATTAAAAACATAACTTTCCCACTCCGGCTTGCTAGGTCCGTCGTAGCTTCATATAACTTATAATCACACTTGGGACTAGGACAGGCACAACATCCAGTCCCCAGCCGTTAATTCGTCACTGTGAAAGGGTACACCCACATTTCACTAATGATACATTTTTCGGCCATGCCGGGAATTGAACCTGTGACCTTTAGCTCAGTAGATGGATATGCTACCAAACGAGCTAAGGTGTCATATTTTTGATTCATTAAAATATTTAAAATCAATATTTCCCTTCTTAAATCAAAATCAAATTAGTATTAACGTTTTAAAATGAAAATAATACTCGTAGTTATTGGTTTAAAATAAAATTAAACATTGTATTTTAAATAATAGTAAATTTATAGTTTTGCCAAGTGCATATTTCCCAAACAACAACCAGACAGGTTAGGGAAAAGAAAAAACAATGAGTCATTCTACACAAAACACAGAGTACAACTTATATTGGAGACTTGTGTTGAGCTTGAAATGTAAGTATTTGCAGATCTCTACTATGATAGTAGTTCCTGTTATAACGTTGTTTGTAACCCTAGTTCTTACACACTATTCCCGCCCTCAGAATATAATGAATGAGTTAAGCAAAGCAAGTCACACTCATCCTGCATCACCCACTCATTGCTGCAATTGTTAAGTGTGGTATTGCAAGCATCATAAATTTACAACTCTAGTTGAAAAGAAGAGTCAATTAGCGCTAATAGCTTCCGAATGTAAATTATCCAGCATCCAAAGTCTATTCAGCATGGTGTAGACAGTGCTGCAGACTATTTGACTGTCTATCATTTGTTTAGGTTCATATAGAGTGTGTGTGAAACTGTTTCTTGTTCACTACAGTAGCCCCATGGCTTCTTTGGTGCTGATTGAAAGCTCACAACTGACTTCTGACAGTCGACATTTAGGTATATACCTAAATTTTTACTGTCAGAAGTGACAGCTGCTAAACACATGTTTTTGCAGATCATCTGGTTTAGCGTAGGGATGCGTAATTTGGTCTGGTAGCTTTTTAAAGCTGTCAGTCAGCACCAAATAAGCCATGGGGCTACTGTATATTATCAACAATGCATCTTAAATTATCCTCTACAATGCATTGTTTACAAGATATGATTCAATTTGTAAGTATTTGTGTATGATGGGGGGTACTTTGGAACCTATCCCAGACACTTGGCATTGATTCTTATGATAAAACATTACTTTTATAACAATGTTTTATATAATGTTGCATTTTTCAGGAATGTACTGTGAGCATATAAATTACATATGTACTGCAATTGTATGGTAACACATTAATCCAAACAAAATACATCCAAGGAAGAATATTTGTTTAGTCATTCTTCAAACAAATGTTTTAGAATACAATAAAATGTGATCTAACATTATTCACAGCACATGTGTTTAACGTTAGTTTATCACCCAAAATGTCATTAAAGATGATCAAGTGTAGAGATTATTTTTAAAAATATGTTAATTGATTTCTAAGATTTAGTTTTACCAACTTTGGTTAAATTCATCCACTAGATAAGCACCAAGTAATGAAACACTGTATAAATAGTCTAGCTGTTTGGGTAGTGACAAGTGAAAGCTAGCTGAGGATTATCTGGACCTAATAAAACAAAATGTACTGCTTACTAACAATAATGTAAACAAAGAAACACGTACCCTGTCTTCTATCAAGCTAAGAGCATCAGCCAAGACTCGATAAGAAGTAGTCTTGCCCCCAAACGGTAGTCCCACAATCATGAACCCATGTCTTACGATCATCATCTCGTAAATCTGCTGGACCTTCTCAAGAAATGTTGGGGTACATTGCAAGTTACTAGCCTTGCAGGCATCCATCACTGCCGCGTTTAGGTGTGTATAGTCAGGTACTGGGAGCACCACACCAGGGAACAGGTCATTAGTGATACCCTGAAAGGAATACACATTAGCGTCAACTATCATTTTCACTAGTGATATGGATCCCCTGGACTGTAACACTGGGACTATAATAATTTTGGGGTTAAGTATCAAATTCTATGGATTAAAAATGAATGTACTTTACCCTTGGGATAAATAAATATAGTCCATTTGTAAGACGTGTACAAGTTTAGTGCAGATTAAACTTTTCAATCATATTGATGGAACAAGGCACAGGAAAGATGGTTGCAAGCATATATTTACTTTTTATTTATCTAGCCCCGCGTCTTACTACCCGTTCGGCTTATACGCTTAAGTACTAATTACACCAGTACTAATTACACCAATGGGTTAGAAATTGGAAAAGTTGAATTTAGAGGAAGTGAACCCGAATTTGTGTGGAGGGAGAGTGGAAAACCATTTAGGAAAAGGCACACCCATTCCACCAGAACTAGATTTGAACCTCGATCTCCCCGTCCTCGGTAGTCTAGCTCAACATTAAACTCGTGCGTTGGCTAACTACGCCACCGAGGCGAGTGCAAACATATAAAAAGGAAAAAAAACAATATGACTTTTTCAATTAAAAGAAGAACCCAGTTCACAATTTATATTGCTGCCATTGAACCAAAAGGCAATGGCTGATCAGTACAATACAACCCTTGAACCTAGGATTCATTCTATCAGAACTTATCAGAAAATAGTGTGAAAGGTACGACACAATTTCCTAATGGAGGAAACTCATCATCATCATCTCATCAACAGTCTGTGGCCGGTTCAGTTTCTTCCCCTTCCACCATCCTTCTCTTCTCACTTGCACACTTTGTGTATAAATATAATAGAATAGTAGAAATAGTAACTAAACGTTAACATTCTTTCTTATAATACATTCATTATAACATTCATACATTCAGTTAAGTGTTAAATTACTGGTCTGGGGCCTGGTTGTTAAGTTCATCCTATAATTATAATTGGTTATTAACCATCATCAATAAACATAATTAGAACTATAAAACAAATTTCACTTGAAAAATGGGTTAAGAGTTTAAGTAGCATATTCAAAATTTTCTCGAATCCTCGGATTTCGAATACCCCTAAGGATTCAAGAGCACATCGCTAATAAAAAAATTTTTTTAGCTAAAATTGATAAAAAAAATTGTATTGTTAAGTGTTATTTTATATCTTTATAATATTTATAAAAAGTGACATTTGCAGATCACATGATAGTCTTTTTTTAAGAAGTCAGTCTTCTATGAAAACTTTTTAAGTTTTTAAATAGTTTTAGAAACAGAAAAATATATTTTTTTAAATCTAAAAGACTAATGACTGTTGTAATAACACTCTACCTGGAAAAGAGGTAGATCATGAGAAAGGAACTTTGGTAGATTTACATCTTTAATGGAGCGCAACATAAGAATATCTTCGGACTCATCAGGGTACCTTAACTTCAGATTACCTGCTGCCGTTAACACTGATTTTACTGCCCGCATACCTGAAACATCAAAAATATACATTTTTATCAAATTGTTCCAATACCTATGTATATTACCTAGAAACTCAAATAAAGATACGTAGAGACCCTGATTTGTGGTAAATAAAACCACTGGAATTTGTTAAATAAATAGTTGGATTTCGGTATAAAAAGTTGGTAAATAAAAGAGTAAAACCATGATTATCGGTAAATAGAATCGGTAAGTAAAATTACTTGATTTTGTTAAATAAAAAGTTGAATTTCGGTAAATAAAAAGGGTAAGACCCTGATTTTCGGTATAAAAAGTCTTAAGAGGTTTTTTTTAAGGTAATAGTAATAAATTAACTCAAATAGCTTAGAAAGTACTTGCACTGAATTATTTTATAAGACATAAATGTCCATACCTTTGATCAACATAGTTCACGTCAATCACCAAAGTACAAAGACAACATTGTTTCCAAATTTTCAATTTTCAAGTTAGTGCGCTTATCTAACATAATGTTGGAATATACCGGAAATGCACGTTCACTGTCAACATTAGACCCTGGAATCCATGTTGCAAACTCTTCGTGGTCTTCTTTCAGTCCAAACAATATGTCCAAAATGTCAACTATTTTACTATTGCTTTGTAAAGCTCTCACTTTTGTCTGCAAAGCACAGTATCCTCTTTGAACATTAATTTCAGAGCAGGATTTTAAAAATGGTATTTTCCGAGCTGATTGGAAGAGATCAGAATTAACTTGTTTTGTCCCAATCGAGCGAATGTCAAAAATAGTACCAATGTTTTCAAAAAATGTTTTGGATGGGTCTGACTGATGGAGGGAATTCAGCTTTGTAAGGCACTGCCGTCCTAAAGATTGAAACTGACTTTTGACATTTGCTTGTTTTATAGTTGGAAGAATCTTCAATTTTTCTTGTGTTTTTTCTTCGTAGTTCATGTCAGAAATCAGTTTAGAATTACTGTGTAGCTCTGTCACTTTACCATACAGCTTATGACTGAAGGCATAGGTAGAACCTTAGAGTATAGTAACTAATTCCACCAATTCAGAACAGTGCTCAGTTAAAAATGTTGCTTGGCATTCAATCAACATTAGGGTTACTTTATCATTTGACATATCCTGGACGTACTTAAGTGCTGCTGTCACCTCCTCCAATGTGGAAAAATATTCCACTAGATCCACCAAATATTCACACAGGTACACCACTGAACAAAACCAAGAGTTCCATCGCGTTAAAACTGGGTTTGGAAATAGTTTAGCAGACTTTTCACCTTTACTGTATTTTTCATTCAGAAATGCTAGGTAATTATGTTTTCTCTTTCTAGTGTTCAGAAATACAGCCTTTGCTTTAGCAACACTCATTCAGCTCTGGCAGCTCTGCTGACCAATAATTTTAAACCAAATTAAGTTTGTAGTTCCAGCACTGTATATGTAGAAAATCTTCACTTAAGAGAACTTTCAAAGAAGTAATACATTTTGTCATGTAACGCGCACCATCTGTCACAAAACAAACTACATTTTCATAAGGAATCTCATACTTGGTGATGGTGTCGGACACATAGGGGGAAAAATAAGACACCTTGTTTATTTCTGAAGTTAATAATTTAATTAAAACACTCTACAATGTTATTTTTCTTGCTGTTCTGTTAGATTGTAAAATTGTCGATGATATTAGTGAAGTATATTTTGTCTGTCGGTTGCTGTTCTATAGAGTGTAAGGCAAGATTTCTTAACGGTAAGGTACTAATTGTGTACCTTAAGTAATTATTGCTCAATTTTAAACCAGGAAAACTCAGTTCACAGGCAGCAACACTAACAGAAATTGTTAGGAAAGTTCGTAGAAGTATTACAATATTTGGAACCGAGTTTCCAAGACTGTATTTTATAATAAACTCCTAAAGTTGAAGAGGATCTTCCTTCCACGTCTCTGTTTTGTCTTGCGTGTCAGCAACAACAATAAAACTCTTAAGTCCTTATAAATGTCATCGTACCAATAGTAATTATTTAGTTGATACTCATGTTTGTCATTCAAAAGATTCGAGACGGAGGAGAAAGGCATATTTCTCAGCAAGAAGATACTGTTAAAATCTGAGAGTAATTTATTGGATCACTTTGTACAGCGAGGAAAATATTTCTCCTCTCAACTCAGTTTTGTAGGACAATTCGGCATCTCATGATTCTTCACCAGCCATCAATTTTTTTTTTCTACATCGACGTTGATGCTCCATGACTATCCCAAGATCATCACAAATTTATTTGGCATAGGCTATTGAATTGTTAACTAGTTTGTCCTTATTTTCAGTTAAAATCCTTTCAAAGCCTTGAGTTTTATTTTATATCTCAGTGTTGTACATTTAAGGTAGGCCTGTGTGTTGTTGATTTCTAGATAGACTGATTCTCACAGGCCAAGAAAGCACAGAAAGGGAAATGATTGTAATGCACCAAGCAGCATGCCAGCATCTGACCTGGTAATTTCCTTATCACAAGTTAACTGTTCTAAAGTACTTCATATTAAAAAAAAAGTGTGTGTGTGTGTGACTTTGGTCAGAATATCCCAGCAATGGCTAACAAACTCTCCACAGTTAGAAAAAATGTAACAGAATTTGCAGCAACAGAAGCTGCATGAATACCCGCCAAATCCAGCATGTGGTTTTTACTTGTGACTAATTCCGATTTTCTATTATGTTCCTTGATACGTCTCTGAACACCAGTATGTTGACCAACCATCAAACATAGTTGAAATATTCTTGGCGGTTTTACCTTTTATTTCAATGAAATCGACAAATGATTCTACTACCTTAATTTTATTTCCATCGATCACAACGTAGCGCAAAGCTTGGCTCGTTTGATCCCTATCAGAAATATCAGGAGTGCTGTCAAGTATCATAGAAAGGTACTTAAATTCTTTTACTTGATCGATAACTTTGCTTCTTACTTTTTCTCCCAAAATGTCTACAAACTCGTTTTGAATAGTAGGTGACGTAAAGAATTTATCAAACTTTTTCCCCAATTTTATTCTAAGAACATGTTCACATAGCATTGGATCATATTTCACCAACAAATGAACTAATTCTAAAAAATGTTCTCTATTTCCTGTTGATTCAGATTCAGCATCAGTCTCATAATAAATTCCTTCTCAATGATCCCGTAAGGCTAAATTCTGTTTACCTTGGAATCTAATCATATCCAACCATCTTGAAAGTATTTCCCTCAACTTCTTAATTCGTTTTTAACTCCTTGAATTGTGTGAAAGCCCAAACATGATATACACTGGATTCATGCTCGAAAATTTTAGGAATAAGTTTCCACCACATGTTGAGATATTATAACAATGCCGAAATATTATTCTACTTGTGTCAAAATGTGTGTGACAACTTCTACTATAGAAGGAAGAAGATGTCACCCTTGTTTGTGCATTGGACTCTTCCCACATTTTTCCTCTTTACCTAGGTGGGCTTTCTTCGTCAAATTTACTCTTAGTAGTTTATTTTTCCTTTGGTTTTATCAATTTCGGGTGACCTGGTGGTCTAGGGATAAGGTGTCAGACTTCTGTGCTGGCGGCCGGGGTTCAATCCTCAGTCCCGGCACAGATTTATCTAATTACCAAACCCTTCCTTCACCTCTGACAAGACATCTTGTGAATGTGGGGAATGCCAGGCCTCCCCCGTGGTTCGGATTCCACGTTAAACTGTAGGTCCTCCATTTCATTTCACAATCACCCTACCATTGCACATTAGTGTAAGTGCGTATAACTCGAACGGGTAGTAATAGTAATAATAATAATAATAATAATTTATCAATTTCTTCTACTATAAAATTATCTAGCCATTGGGCCACCTCATTTTTAAACATATATGTATTTAAGAAATCAAAGTAAGTTTTATTGTTTTATTTATAATAATAAAAAGTATTATAATGATATAACACAATAAGGAAAACCACTTTTCACTTTATGAGGTAATTGTATTATATTTAAGAGAAGGTATAGGAAAGGTGGATAGAAACATATAAAAGAGACCGACCGGCCTTTACAATGAAAAGAAGAACACAGTTCACACTTTAGACTGCTGACAATGGACAAAGAGGTAATGGATGTCTCTTAAATACAACTTCCTAAAAGAGAAAACCAAAAAAACATTTACCATTTTCCTTTTTCTCCCCTTTTGTTTTTTGGGTTTTCTCTTTTAGGAAGTTGCATTGCGCGTTTCACACTCCTCCCTGATGAGTTCCGATAGAATGAAACCTGGGTCGGGGGATTGAGGCGGTATCAATCAATTTTCTTTAAGAGGCAACCATTACCTCTTTGTCCATTGTCAGCAGTGTAAAGTGTGAACTGTGTTTTTCTTTTCATTGTAAAAGCCGTGTTGTGTTTGTCCCCCTTTTATATGTTTCTATCCACCTTTCCTATACCTTCTTCCAAATATAATAAAAAATATTATAAATAATCAAACTATTTATATAATAGAATATATAAACGCAGTTGAATATATTCTTTTAATTAAATCAGATTTGTTATATTTAATGAATTGTATAATTTATTAATCAAAGAGAAAATGTCTTTAATTTAATTTCAAATATGAAAGCAAAAACCTGTTCTAATCAACTAAATTTACCATAATCATAGTGGTGTTGTGATGACAGTTGTTCCGAGCAAAGTCTGTATGTTGCCACAATCTTGACAGCCAAAGGTCGAGCGTTCACAAACCCATACGAGTACAGTTCAATTTCTGAGATCATAGCATAGTCTGGCACCATCATCGCCACTGAGCGGAACAGTGCCTGCAAGGTAACAAATAACATCACGTTTTTATACGTACATAAATACCAAATCACGCCATTCCTGTAGGAATGTGGGGGGGAGGGGGGGGGGACAAGAAACTGTGCATATAGGAATAACAATAGTTGCGCGATTGCACAAGAAATGATCTTAATATAAGACTTTTTCTATTCAATTTATAATCCTCATTAAAGTTAATGCTCATGGTTTAAAATGAAAAATAAGCTGGTTAAAATAATATTTCTAGTAAACAATATGAAATAGTAAATGCCTCATTTTATTTAAATGTGGTAAGTTGGGTTACATATTCATTTCAATGTTGATCAACACTGATTCTAAACAGGTTAACCAAAATAATTATATAACTAAAGAATAGCTAATGCTAGTTTTGTATTTGAACATAATATTAAAAGTTTTAAATATCTAAAGTTCAAAACCAATCTATTTGTTCTCTCAATGTTAAATTTTTAATTCAACTGAAATTATAATTTAAGAAAGGAACCATATAAAAATAACGATTATTTATGTAGTTAGTGATATATTTCCCTATTTACATTTTCGTCGCCTTGTCATGGCAGTGCAACTTCGAACAAGGATAGCATCAAAATGGATGAAAATATTGATTTAGTTTACTCGCCGAAGGTAGTTTTAGAGCTCTATTATTTTCTTAATGTGAAATTTGATGCTAATTTTAACACAATTTTAGTTTCCAAAATGATTTATAAGTGAAAACTATTGAAATATTCTAAACTGAATAGACTATTCATAAAAATCATAATTGATTTGAGTAAGAAACAATATATATACTAAATTGATAAAAATAAAATCAATAGAAAGAGCAAAGGTAAGCTGAGAAATTTTTAATTGGTGAATGAATTATAAAGATAATATTTAAGTTAACTTGTCATAAAAGTATATAGTTTAGAATGATTGTGATAAAACAAATTAAAATAAAATTAAAATATAGTACTAGACATTAAACATACATATTAAAAATGTGAGTCAAAGTAACACATACATAACCAGAACAAAACATATTAAATATATGTATTAAGACATGAGTCAAACATGATCATAGAGTGTATGGTATTAATAAAATACTAAAGTTAGTTACAATTAAGTAAAGAGTATGAGAATGATGCCTATTCTGTTAAGAAAACTAGTAAGTTAAATTGTTCTTGTGTTTCAGGAAATTTATAATATCACAATTCAATACTACGAAATTTTAAAGAGACAAATGTCCAAAAGATCTAAGAATATTAGAGGAACAATATAATATGGTGTAAAAAGATATATATATATATATATATGTTTATAAGTTAGAATTAGCAAAAGTGTGATATAAAGATATAAAGAAGTTAATAAAGTAGAATTCTATTCTTATCTGAGAAGTTTAATGCCCTTGTTCCTTGATTCTATTTTTATCAATTTAGTGTGAATAGACTATAATTATTTGTCATTGCATTTTAAAAATTGTTTTGTAAGTACATCAAGAGAATGCTCAAAAATGACGAGCCTACAAAACTTTTGATATTGATCTCGAGCTTTAATGATGAGCTCAGTTTGAAACTCGAAATTCAAGTACTCGTAGAGCCCTTGTAGCAGCCAATTTTTTTTGTGTGTTTCTTGTTTTTTTCTGTCGTCATTATTATGAAAAAGGGATATTCCCAAAGATTTAAAAATACCACATAGTTATGAAAGTATTATTTATATAGAATTAGAAAAAATATAAAGAAACAAAGATAGAAGTGCATTTTTTTAAAGGCCTAGTATAGTTATCCTATAAAGTTGGCTTCCTTTTTTATAACTTAGTATTAGTGTTCGACTGAACAGTTGGCATCGGCCAAAATTAGACCAAAGGTTTCGCCGAAGCCGAAGGTTCATTTAACTTACCTTACCTAATGTACGTTCATGGTTGCGGTGCGGGAGCGGTCACATGAAGAGTGATAAGTCACTGCGTGTTGGATTTAGGCGCTCGTTCGGTAGACTAGTCAATAGTCAGTAGTGGTGACACATGATCTGTGTTTACTATAATCTAGTGTTACTATCAGATTTATTTAGAATTTTTCACTCAAACCGTGGCTAATGCAATTAATTATTATACACATAAAAAGAGAATTGATTAATGTTTTGGGCAGGACTGGATAGATATAAAAAATAATTTAGTCACTTTTTCAAAGTCAAATGTTAAGAGAGAGAAGTGATTGATATTTTTATCATACTTTAATTTGTATTATATTATTTTGTATCACAATTTCGGAAATGTATTCTACCTTATTTTAGCAACAATAAAAAATGTGACTTGTTATATAAATAAAATCTTAGATTTAAAGTAAAGTTTAAAAATAAGGATTTTTCCCAAAGTATGCAAGTTCTTCAGCTTCAGTCAAAGGCGACAGAGAAAACAAAGTTTGGTTTCACCTTTGGTCGGACACTAGCTGGTAAATTACTCTATAGGGTTTCCACAGGGTATATATACATTTTCATAGTAAGACAAAAGATATATTTTGAAAATCCTGCCAGTGACCTTTAAGTTGTCTGGCAGCTCCGAGCGGCCAGCGTAGCCGGGGTTCATGGTGATGAATACAGCACATGTGGGGTCCAGTTTTATCTCCGTGCCTTCAAACAACATTGTCTTTAAATTTCCCTGGATGCCTCGCTGGATTGTCAAGATCTGCTGTGCTACCACAGAGAGTACTTCCAGGTCGATACGGTTGAACTCATCGAAACAGGACCAGGCTCCGCATGAAGCTAAGCCCTGTAAGAGAGAGCCAGTCGAGTACCGTGCAGCATTGGACAGGACTGCACAGGTGCACCAAACACTGTTGATTGGAAGTAAACTAGCCTACAATGAGGTGTTGGATAGAGATTCACTACCCAGTTTACTAGTTGATGTTCAGTGGAGTAATTTGTGGATTTAAACCAAACAAATCCACCAGAAGCTGGTGCTTGTTGTATGAAATGTAAAACAGAATAACATACATAATTAATTATTCCACAAGAAAAGATTTTGTAGCTTAATCCTAAACAGTTTTAATTTTTGATAGTAACAAGATAAGGTTGTAGTTTATTCCTACATGTTTGATTGATATATAACTATTTGAATCCATAGTAGGCATGGGGCCTTGAATCCTTAAGGATATTCAAGTTTTGAGGATTTGAGAAAATTTCTGATTCAAGACTGAAATCCTTTTAAAAAAAATCAATGTATCAAGTGAATTTTATTTTAAAGCTCTAATATTGCTTATTGGTGGTTCAAAACCATCTATAATAATTATAGGATGAACTTAACAACCAGACCCCAGATACAATGGTTATAGAAGATGCTGAGGTGGTTTGGAAGGAAAACAAGGTACCGTAAGCCTAGAAATAGGGAGTTATAAGACCTATTTTCAAGAAAGGAGAAGGGAAGAGGTGTACAAATTATAGGGGGATAACGCTGATGTGCCACTGTACAAAAATATATGAGAACATACTGGAAAAGAGAATAAGAAATAAAATGAAAGGAAGGTGGAGAGAGAAACAGCATAGATTTAGGAAACAAAGGTCAACAATAGAATTAATCTCTGCTATACGACAGCTGATGGAAATAAGGTATGGATATGGGAAAGACTTGGTAATGGTATTTATAGATATGGAGAAGGCATATGATACCTTGGATAGATATAAAGTTTGGAACACAATGGAGGAGGCCGAAGTTGAGAGAGGAGTTGTAATGAAAGTTTAAAGCATGTAAGCGGATAACAGGAGTTGTGTTAAGAGAGAGAGTGGAAGGACGGAGTGGTTCCAAATACAAAATTAAGTGGAGATCAGGAGTGCCCTTTCATCATTTCTTTTTGAAATGGTAATGGAAATGATCAAGAACAAAGTGGCAGGTAAACTCGAGGAGGAAAGACTGAAAGCCATGATTTTTGCTTAGGATTAGATGATATGGGGGGAGAAGGAAGAGCAAGTACAGGAACAGCCACAAGAATGGAATGAGGAAGGGATATAGTGTGGAGCTAAGTTTACCTGAATGACAGCTCGAAATGTTACAAGAAGTAATCCCTAATATATCACTACGCCAACAGCTTACATCTATCACTTTGGATGACTGTAATGAAAACAGATGGTAATATATTAATGTGATAAGTAATTTAGGCCAATATTATTTATATATTTATTTGAGGTCGGACACAAAGTTTATTTATAGTTGTATTCCCCTTTAAAAAATATTCACACCACTTTCACAAAAACTTCTAACGAACATAGCTTCAAAATGGCCACTGATGAATCCAAACCATACGGTTGAACATAACGGTAAACAAGTTTTTTACAATGATGTAAACACGCAGTTGATGAAAATACTTTATTCGGTTAAATATTTCAAAATACGATAAAATAATCATAACATCATGTATTGTATGTAAGAAAAATGACAACAATTTTCTCTTTTCCAAGTAAATACAACGCCTGTATGAAAAGATATTGATGTATGCACTATATTACACAAAATCAGTAACGTTCTAAAACAAAAAATGAGTACTTTTAATTATGTTTAAAACATTGTTTCGAGTTGGACAAAAATAAATTATTTAAAAAAATGAAATAGTATGAGAAAACTTAAGTTTACGCTATTTTAAATGTAATATATAATAGGTAATTAAAGATATTTACAATTATAACAAAACTGTGATCTTTTACAAGTGTTGACAATCCAAAACCTAAAGATATGATTTTCGAACTGTCATCCAGGTAAAAACCTATCGTGAATGGAATATACTGATTATATCAGCACCCAATTTATAAATTAACATAAATCTAGAACAGACACAACATCAAGCCCCCAGTCGTTAATTCATCACTGTGAAAGGGGAACCCCCTTTTGAACAATAATAAATTTTCGGGCATGCCAGGAATTGAACCCGGTACTCTTAGTCAGTAGGTATTCACGCCATCATCGAGTGAGCTAAGATGTCGGACGATGTATGCAAATAACTTTACCTTGAAAAACTTTCCGAGAGCTATGTAATCCAAGCCGTCAGAACAATTGAATACCACACATTGTTTAGCCACAGCTTTAGCAAGGTCCTTGGTGGTTTCTGTCTTCCCTGTGCCCGCAGGACCTTCTGGGGCGCCTCCTACAACACACACAATACACTCCTCTCAAGTCAGAGTAGTGTTACATCTGTATTCAAGATTAGACATCTTGACCCCTCAGATCCCTTGCAACCCATTTGAATAGCTAAACATTCAAACAATATAGATCATAGTTCACAGTTCGAATACTGGCGTGGCGTTCTGTATTTTTTTAGCCAAGGCAGTTAGAGGTAAGTATATGACTAAACGTCTGCGATTACTTAAGTTTCAAGCTTGAGTCTGAACTTTTAACTGAGCTTGGGTTCAAACTAAGGGGCTTTGGAGGTTCAGCAAATCAAAGATTGTTGTATAAGGCTATTTGTGTGTTGTGTTGTCAAATTCTTTACTTGTATAGATGTTGTATGTGAAATGTGCTGTTGGCATATGTTATTTTTGTTGTTAAAATAAAAATTCTAAAGGAATTCCAAAAAAAGATGTTTTACTGTAAACATGTGTGTTTAATTTCAAAAGTTTTTCTTTTAACTCAAAGTATTGTTGTATTTTTATTCTGATTAGGTATGGGCCCTCAAATCCTTAAGGCTATTGGAAATTCGAGGATTCGAGAAAAATTTGTATTTGAGACTCTAAACCTTAAAAAAAAAGCATTTATGTTTAAAAATGAAGTGGCCCAATGGCTAAATAATTTTATAATAAAGGAAATTGATAAAAATAAAGAAAAAGGAAAACTAAACTACTAAGAGTTTCCCACGTAGGAAAAGAGGAAAAATGTGGGAAGAATCCAATGTACAATGCACAAAGGTGACTTCTTCCTTTCTTCTGTCTTCTATAGTAGAAGTTGTCACACACATTTTAACACAAATAAAATAATATTTCGGCATTGTTGCCTTTATCAAACACAAAGAAGAAAGAAACGAAGAAAATAAATTATTACCATTTTCCGACTAAAATTTGTTTTATAGCTCTTATTAGTCGTTCAGAACCCATTACAATTATAGGATGAACTGGGAGATCCAGGCCCCAGACCAGTAATTTAACACTTCAGTGAATGTATTAATGTTGTGATGAATGAATATAAGAAAGTAACTAAATGTTACCCGCCTCGATGGCGTAGTTGGACCACACACTAGTCGTGTTGAGCTCTATTGCTGAGGACGGGGAGATTGAGGTTCGAATCTGGGTCGGGTGAACTGGAGGGGGGTGTTCCTAAATGGTTTTCCACTCCCCCTCCACGCAAATGCGGGTTCACTTCCTCTAATTCAACCTTCCCAATTCCTAATCCATTAGAGTAATTAGTACTTAAAGCGTATAACCCGAACGGGTAGTAAGACGCGGTGCTAAATATTAACTAAATGTTAACATTCCATTTGTAATTTATATTATTCTATTATATTTATATTTCATCTTATGTTCATGAATTTTTCCAAGATTCAAATTCTGACGGAAATTGGCGATTCGGATTTGTAAAATAGTGGTTTTGACCCAACTATAATTTAAAAAGCTTATTTTTATTAGTTTTAATCTATTTAATTAAACCTTGGCTTGGCTCAACACAATACCGAGGAGTTTTCTAAGAATTTGGCTCGGGCTTGACTTGGAATGAAATATCTTTAGTTTGCAGACCCCTGGGTATGCTGTCAATTTCACCAACAAACCATATTTTTAAATCTTGATACTCATAATTCTTTGAATTTGTGTAGTTTAGTTATCTTATAAAAAAAAATTGTAATTACATAGGTTTTTTCAGATGTATTAAACCAGTAAAAATTGTGATTTAACTACAATATGGAAATAATTATATGCTTAGATCAATTCCAAGCAAAGGGTCATGAACTTTTGATCAAACTCTGGAGAGTGTGTTTGGAAAAATTACATAATCTATAGGCTAACTATTGATGTGACCTTAAAATCCTCAAGTATTTGAATCCTTTTGGATATTAAATCTTTATTATTATTTAACACCGCTAAACCTGTTCGGGTTATACGCTTTAAGTACTAATTATGCTAATGGATTAGGAATTGGGAAGGTTGAATTAGAGGAAGTGAACCCGCATTTGCGTGGAGGGGAAGTGGAAAACCATTTAGGAAAAACCACCCCCAGTTCACCCGACCGAGTTTCGAACCTCGATCTCCCAGTCCTCAGCAGTCGATCTCAACACGACTAGCCCGTTAGCCAACTACGCCACCGAGGTGGGTTGGATATTAAATAAGGAAACGATAGAATCAGAGAACAAGGAAGATTTATAAAGGATGATAGGAGAGGACAGGCATGGAGTATGGTATGAAGATTAACACTAATAAATTAAAGGTGATGCTAATTTCAAAGCAAAGTGAACCAATCAGAAACCAGGAGGTGTCAACAATTTTTTCTCGGGCGATAAAAATCCATAGCAAAGCTTTGGTTGGAGGGGAAATAAAACTGTTGGTCTCATGTCAAATGTGGCATGTAAAAGAACCCTGGAAGATATGTGAAAATACCTTTCCCAATAAAATTGGTAGGCCCTTTTGTTCTCGCTTATAGAAATTCTTGTGTACTGATATAATCAATAAATTTAGAAAGTGGATGTTAAAATACCCCAAATAAATAAAATATCGAGATAAAAGTAAAGCCAATAAAATCTTGTAATATTCTGGGAAGTGTCAAAACACCCCTTTTATATGTTTTCTATCTACCTATTTTTACCTCCTCCCAAATATATATTACAAATTACCTCAAAAAGTGCAAAGTGGTTTACCTTAAAGAGATAAATAATATAATAATAATTAGTAACACTTTTATATTGACATTTTAAGAAATTGTGTACTGACCCAAATGAAGATGTAGTGCTCCAAACAAGGTCCTGTAGCAGCGATCAGTTAATGGAGTCACGACCAGGCGGGAGGAGTTTCCCAAATATTCATAACCATACATCAGCTGAGAGTTGATCATACGTGTGGCAAGTTGTTGCTCCTGTAAGATATACTACACCTTGCACTTGAGCATGACTACATGTAACATGGAGCACATCTGTTAATTTGTTTACATTGGTCAAAAAAGTTGTCTCGTAATTAAGTAACAAGCTGTCACATATCAATGGTAAAGGTGTGAGATGTAAGAAATAAATATTTTGCGAGGGGGGTTGGGGTGGATTGAAATTGAAAGCATGATTGAAATAAACCTTAATTCACAGTTTAGGCCTATATTGTGTGATGTGGGTCTGTTTGTAAATCATTAAAATTTATAACGATTTGCTAGGATTCGGATTCGACATTCGAAAATAAAATGAAGATTCAGATTCGAGAAATAGTGGATTCGACCCATCTCTAATTTAGAATTTTATTTATTTTTAAATAAAATTATATATCTTGTATTAAAGTAGATATTAAATTGCATTTTTTTAGTGCAATCATTCACATTCCGTTTATGAGTTAAATTGAATGAAAAAACCGTATGTTAATGTTAGGGTTTTTTTCCCCGTGGAATACAGTAGATAAAATTAACCTTATATTAAAGTAAGTTTCCATCCCAATCTTTAATAAACATAATTTGTTAACTTAGTGTAATTATAGCGATAGCTTAAAATGTTAACAAAAGTAACCTACACACTCTTATTATCACGTGAACTAATAAATAATTATTGGAACTATGTCTTAGAATAAATTGGAAATATGCAAGCAAACATTATAGCTGTAGTGTCAGTAAACTCCGGCGCAGATGTTGAAAAGAACATCCACCACATCCGCCCCCAATCTGTATTCGTAATCACATCCAAGATATTCACATGATATCCGGGGATATATTTAGATTTAATGACAAAAATAGCCCTAACATTAATTTATTACATAATAATTTATGTAATTAAGCTATTCCATATAATAATGTTTGTATAATTTTAATCAATTAACCGAACGTGTGAAGGGGCATATTGGAAATAATATTGTTAGATGTGTTGTCGTTTTTACAAACATTTATAATTAAAATACAATATGCTTTATAAATGACCCACACACTATAATTTATTAATTTATATCTTCCGTGTTAGTTACCAAGGTAGTTGAGAGGAAGTGGGCCTGCATTGGTGCATAGAGAGGATGGCAAAACCACTGAAAAACCACATAAATCACATGTGATAGGCCCCTCTAATTCACCCGAACCAGATTCGAACCTCAACCTCACCGAAAACAGCAATATAGTGCAATACTATACTAGCATATTAGTCTACTCAGCCACTAGTGCGGGTAATATATATGTTACAAACACCAACACTATACAAAAAGTAACAAAATAGTTATTATTTTTTAACTCTCTTTTTCCTTTGTTAGTGTTTCTTCAAGTGTTTTAATTTTTTTTTAGCTGGTTTCCTGCTGAGTAACACAGATTTTCTGTTTCCCTTGCGAGAGTATCGCCTAGAATATTTTTCTTTGCTAAAAAACATAATTTCTATACAAAAAGTTTGTATCTAATCAAAGAAACACTGTAGATTGTTACATTATATTTGGAAGAAGGTATAGGAAAGGTGGATAGAAACATATAAAAGGAGGACGAACACAATATGGCCTTTACAATGACAAGAAGAACACAGTTTACACTTTACACTGCTGACAAAGGACAAAGAGGTAATGGTTTCCTCTTAAAGAAAATTGATCATCACCGCCCAATCCCCCGACCCAGGTTTCATTCTATCGAAACTCATCAGGGAGGAGTGTGAAATGTGCAACGCAACTTCCTAAGAGAAAAAAACCATAAAAACACAAAAGGTGAGAAAAAGGAAAACTGTAAAGAATGATAGAACACATAGATAGGAACATGTAAAAGGTATAACATAAAAGACAAACACAGAAAAAGGACAATGAATGTGAATATATAATGATATAACACAAATTATTGATAAGGTAAACATAATCAAGCCTACTCTATAAATAAACTTTTAACATAGATCATGCAAATACATCAAAAGGAACATTTTCAAACTCTGAGGTTTGGAGGTAGTAGTAGTAACAAGGTGACAGACAGTGTCCAGTCCAGGGTTTTACCTGGAGGGGAAATAAATGTTGGAAGGGAAGGGGGAGTAGCATGGCTTACAGAAAACAAAGATGAAAAGATAGTGAATGCCAAATAGGGGTTGGGGAGGAGAGGGAGAGAGGTGCTTCCGAAGACAGAGCATTCTACCAGGCAGCTACTGAACCTTTTCAACAGTTTAAACATGAATTAATTTGAAAATAACAATTTTTGTACACGTTATTGTACTATAAATATAGTCGTGTATGATAGAACATTATCTTATTCTTTATAATAATATAACTTCAAAACTATATTCTTTTATTTCATGTTTTATTTAATTTTAATTTAATTGAAATTATGTCTTATTGTAAAAAAGTAAATATTAACTTGTAACTTTTTTTATTAATATAGTTCATTTTAAATTTACAAGTTTAATATAATACAAAAAACCGCATGTTGTTAATTTGCATATTTTCTAAGCAATAGAGTGCACAACTTTAGCGTTCATCTATAGTAGGTGTCCATCCGAATCTTAAGTTCAGCCATGGGAATTGGCGAACTGTATAGAAGCAAAGAATAGATGTGTTTAGGCTTTAGTATGTTTGTATAATGTCCTGGAATTTGGGAAATGGTGGCCACAAACTTTGCGGAGATATTGTTTGTCTTAACACTCCTTCAAATATATATACTATTAAAATGTGTTTATAAACAATAGCACAGTACCTCCCAATAATAGCGCAACTGACACAGCCAACCAAAGTCGTGTTCACTCTGTACACCTTGTTTGATGAGGAGGGCCAACACATCTCGAGAGTGGACATCCAACACAACCAACGCTCCTACAAAATAAATTAGCATCTCATGAAAAGAAGCAGATCCAGAGGTAGGGTCATAGCCCACTCCTCCAAGACCTTTATCACAGGTGTGCCAGAAGCCATTTTCAATTCGAGTAAAGTTCGAGTCATGTTTGAATGAAAAATTCGTGATTTTTTTTAAGTTAAAGTAATATGGATCAATATTTGGATTATAAATGTAACAGTTACATTTCTGTAAGAAATCTATTCATGAAACAAAATCACAAAAATAAGTTTTCAAGAATAAAATATTG
>CABFVX010007923.1:0-16805 GCA_902151425.1 Timema shepardi
ACACATCCAGAGGTGTCAGTTACTGACCCATGTGGGAAAATGACACATCTGTCCCAGAACTGGAATTGGACAGATCTGAGAATGGCAGATTTGCCCCAATTCTGGGCATATCTGGCCCAGATATGATCTTTCCACACGGGGAGGATGAAGGAAGCTCTCAATGAACTTTCTATGAAGTCAAGAAAAATTAACACAAAGACTAAAGTGAATTAGTTCAAAAGTGATTTTGTGAGTTTAGAGTTAGTGCAAGCTGCTTGTTTGAATTTTCAGATTTTAGCTCATAAAATAATTTTATAAAATAAATCTCTAAGATACAATTTATTGAAACTTGCATGTTTATATATTCTAGCAGTATGCATATATAAATATGTGTTCATAAAAAACTTAATAGTCATAATTACAGAATTATGACCATTTTTATAAATTTTAAATTATTTAGGATATTATTGTATTTCTTTTTATGCATTTGCATTTAGCAGTACTTAAATTTTCAAATTTTACCGTGGGGAAAAACAATGGACCCCACTTATTTGATCAGTGAAACAACCCATCCCCCTATCCCCCTCCACAAACGAATCCTATACCCTGTTGGCTAGTTAACAGGAAACTGACTCGATCAAGTCGAGTCCGACATCTTAGCCCAGTCGGTAGAGTGTCTCTTTACCGAGATAAGGGTTCCGGGTTCGATTCCCGGCACGGCCGAAAAATGTATCGTTAGTGAAATGTGAGTTTCCCCTTTTACAGTGATGAATTAACTACCTGGGGACTGGATGTTGTGTCTGTTCTAGATATAAGTTGGTTTATAAGTCTTTTGCTGATATAATCAGTCGGTTTATAAACTGCACGTTAAATACCTCAGATAAATGATTGAGTCGAGCGACGGACGATGATATTGCCGGCGCCACAACGTAACCTCGTTTAAACGGGCCCCGGATAGTCGCTAATCGTGTGAACTCCTTGTGCATGTCCCCAGAAAACTGTCCTGGACAGCATCCACACGGACGACTCCTCGTTCGTCGGGGACGGATACACCAGCCTCGCCGTCATCTACGCGGTGTTTGCGGTGTGCAACTGGCTGGCCCCTTCCATCATCAGTCTGACGGGGCCCAAGGTGGCCATGCTCGTGGGGGCCGTCACATACGCGTGGGTACACCCTCTGGAACCTCCTCGTCAAGTCCCCGGTCAGCTCCTGGGGCCTCCTGGCTCTAGTGTAGTGTGGGCCTTGTCTATCACCTGGAACCTCCTGACTCTAGTGTAGTGTGGACCTTGTCTAGCACCTCCTGACTCTAGTGTAGTGTGGGCCTTGCCTCCACTTGTAGTCCTCAGTCAGTCAGTATTACAACAGTAGTCCCCTGGAGACCCTCAGGACTATCAACGCAATAAAAGACAAACGGTGACCTGGTGGTCTAGGGGTAAGGTGTCAGACTTCTGTGCTGGCGACCGGGGTTCAATCCTCGGTCCCGGCACAGGTTTATCTGATTACCAAACCCTTCCTTCACCTCTGACAAGACATCTTGTGAATGTGGGGATTGCCAGGCCTCCACCGTGGTTTGGATTCCACGTTAAACTGTAGGTCCTCCATTTCATCTCACAATCACCCTACCGTTACACATTAGCGTAAGTGCGTATAACCCGAACGGGTAGTAAGACGTGGTAATAATAGTAATAGTAATAAAAGACAGTACCTTGTTTCCAGGTTGTTCATCGTCTCATTCCTGTTCCCCAAGACTTGGCTCCTGTACCTGGCGTCCTGTGTCATCGGGTTCGGAGCGGCCGTCATATGGACAGGTCAGGGGAACTATCTGACCTTGAACTCTGACTCGGAGACCATCTCGCGGAACTCTGGAGTGTTCTGGGCCATGTTACAAGCCAGGTGTGTTGGCGCTAAACTCCCGTCTGATTAAAAACAACCATTCCTCCAGAATCGACCCACAGTGTAGCCCTACTCTCAATCAAATGGGACCCTCACCCCCCCCTCCCACAACGTGGGCACAGTTCCTCCCAAACTGACACGAACCAACTCCTGCTAAATTCTCTCTGGGGTTCAAACCAAATAATTATCCACAGATTGGGGTAAAAAAATATTGGACCATACACTTTCTACCGGAACCATCCTCTTAATGATTCACAAAATGGATACGAAAAATAAAAAATAAAAAAATAAATCCATGTCGTTGACAGAGTGCTCGCCGCCGTTAACGGAACTACTGCCAACATTTGCGGATAGAGAGTGTCATGTTGTCAGCACAATGAACCCTCCGGCACTTAATTTCAATTCTCTAGAGTAAAATCAAATGGGGCAGAATATCAAGGATTGAAACATTATGATGATGTCATCTGGGGTCATTGACCTCAGGGTAGGATTGGAGGGATGAACTAATGGGCTAAAACTCCAAAAGTGTACAAAGGTCTCTTATTAAATATAAAACAAAGCACAAAACTTTAAAATTGCTAAAAATGTCATAACCGAATTCGAGTTGTTTTTTTGTCACATAACACTAGTGTTGATTTGAAATCATCATTTAAGGGAATTTTGGCAAAGAAAAAGGTCTACAAAAAGCAAAACAAAACCCACCATATAATTTTTTGTTGAAATATCTGAATGTATCTATTCTTACATTATATTTTAGTAACTAGTCGTTGTTTATATAATATCTGTTATAAAAATGATTATATGTTTAAATAGATCATATTTAGTGAAATATTTCATATCTGTTCTGAATATGCCGAAGTCCTTTTCCTCCTTCAAATTATTTTAAAAATGTGAAGGTCATTGTAGGTGTCGAAAATAAAATTGAAAGAGATATAACCTTTGACGTTTACTTTGACATTTCAAAACCTCGCACATGCCTATTGATAACCTTGTTCAGGGTACTGACTGGTAACCCCAATGGGAAGAGAATATTGGGAACACCTAGACACAGAAGGGAGGGTAACATCAGAATGGACCTTAAAGAGATAGGGTGTAATGAGGTGGACTGGATAGAACTAGCTCAAGATAGGGATAGAGTGTAGTGAGGTGGACTGGATAGAACTAGCTCAAGATAGGGATAGAGTGTAATGAGGTGGACTGGATATAACTAGCTCAAGATAGGGATAGGGTGTAATGAGGTGGACTGGATAGAACTAGCTCAAGATAGGGATAGGGTGTAATGAGATGGACTGGATAGTACTAGCTCAAGATAGAGATAGGGTATGATGAGGTTAGTTAATGCGACTATGCATTGAACAAACGATCACAGTTTAGATTCCTTCCATGAGCGAAAAATAAATGATTAATGAAATTTGTGCCTCTACTTTTACAGCGATGAGTTGACATTAAACGTCTAACCTGAACAGTAAGATGTGGTGCTAAATAAAAATATATAAAGTTGACAATCGAGGAAACTGGTTATTTTGTGTGTTCTAGATTTAATTAAGTTTGTAAGTCGTGTACATTTATAATGAGATTGTCCTGAAAGTGCACATTGAATAAAAGTTTGCTGATATAATAAGTTGGTTCAGAAAGTTCATAGTAAATAAGTTATGTGTTGACATAATAAGTTGGTTCAGAAAGTTCATAGTAAATAAGTCATGTGCTGATATAATAAGTTGGTTCAGAAAGTTCATAGTAAATAAGTTATGTGCTGATATAATAAGTTGGTTCAGAAAGTTCATAGTAAATAAGTCATGTGCCGATATAATAAATTGGTTCAGAAAGTTCATAGTAAATAAGTTATGTGCCAATATAATAAGTTGGTTCAGAAAGTTCATAGTAAATAAGTCATGTACTGATATAATAAATTGGTTCAGAAAGTTCATAGTAAATAAGTTATGTGCTGATATAATAAGTTGGTTCAGAAAGTTCATAGTAAATAAGTCATGTGCTGATATAATAAGTTGGTTCAGAAATTGCCCACAAAATACTCGAATTAAAATATATTTTTATGATTTATTAATATTATAGTTCAAACTTCTAGCATGTTCTTCGGGAACTTGTTCGTGTACTTCAAGTTCCAAGGCAAGACTCACATCGATCACGACACCCGCCTCGTCGTGTTCATCGTGTTGATAGTCCTTGCTGCCATCGGCATCGTGTTCCTGCTCCTGCTGCGGCCCGCGCAGAACGCTGACGGGGAGTTGGCCGGGGGCGACGAGAACGGGCCGCTGTACGCGCTCAAGAGGGCGTTCTCTCTCTTCACCACAAAGGAGATGTCATATCTGGGCATCACTTTCCTCTACACTGGTTAGCTCTATGCCACTTTCCTGTACATTAGTAGCCAATATTCGAACCTCGACCTCTCACTCTCTCAGGCAATATAACCTGTTGTGATCCCGACGGCCTAGACCCCATGATCACAGGTGGGAGTGGAAACATACCACATAGTGCGAACAAACTACAGTCAAACTTGGTTATAGCGTCATTCGAAGGGGCCAAACAAATGTTGATGTTACATCGAAGTGACGTTATAAAAGAGGTACCAACAGAACATTTTTAATAGCTTTGAAGGAAGGACATTTACAGTAGAATTCACTAACGCAAACCCAAGAGGTACATAAACCTTTTTCCCATCCACTTTCACATGTTCTAATGACACATACAGTAGTCCCATGGCTTCTTTGGTGCTAGCTGACAGCTCACAGCTGACTTCTGATAGCTTTAAAAAGTTACCAGACCAAATAACATATCCCTACGCAAAACCAGATTATCTGCAAAAACATGTGTTTAGCAGCTGTCACTTTTGACGGTCAAAATTTAGGTATATACCTAAATTTTGAGTGTCAGAAGTCAGCTGTAAGCTATCAGTAAGCACCAAAGAAGCCACGGGGCTACTGTACTTTCTTGTAAATGGACAGAACTTTTCTTTTCGTACTACAACTTGGCATGATTATAAAACTTGTGGTCCTACGTATAATGACTACCAAAACTAACGCTGAACTTATAAAACACAAACAAAACACCTTGGCTCTGAGCTTCAAAGCACACCCGAGACAGTTCCAGCCAGTCCAGTGACGATGAAGCAGTGTTAGTCTTCATTTTGACCTTGAAGCGCAACCCTCTCCCTGACCTTGTTTTGTCATCCACTCTATCATATGACCAGCACATGCCCGACTTGCTATAAAATATACCTCTATAGTGATCGGCCATCTGTTCATTTATTTTTTACATATACGTACATTTAAATACAATTTAATGTAAAATATCTAAGAAGTTTTTGATGCTACAACGAAGGTTTTTATAACGTTAATAGATGACAGTTTGACTGGACTGCTGAAAAAAATGACGCTATGCCCGAGTTTACGGAATAGCCGAGGCTCTTATAACCAAGTTTGACTGTATAAGGTAAATTTACTCTCATATAAAATAGGAATACAAACAATAATGAAGGTAAAGAACTTCCTTATATGGGACCGCTAACGTCTTATATTAAGTGTTGTAGGGGCAACTTAGAGGCCATCCACTGGCCCTAGCCTGGAGAATTTAGGTGAAAACCGTTCTAAGCTTGGCTTGTGGTCAGGGGTGCTACCCCTCATGAGCGACGTTAGTAGGGGTGCAGAGGGACACACACACACCCCTCCCCCAATTATATGCTCAAATGGGACACATTCAGTACCGTAAAGGAAACAATGAACAATTTTATTCGGAAAATTGAAAATCCGCGTTTTGATCAATATATAAATAGTTACGATAGTTTTTTATATATATTATGATTTATAAAATTAATTCCATTATCATATCATTCAAGTTCTCAAGAACTTTTTCTTCCTTTTGAAATATTACCAGAGTCCTACAAAATTGTAATCCTGCTTTGTCATTTGGTAGAAGGTGGAGTCAATCAGATTGGCTTGTTCCACTTTTAACTGTAGAAGGTGGAGTCAATCAGATTGGCTTGTAGCACTTTTAACGGTAGAAGGTGGAGTCAATCAGATTGGCTCGTTCCACTTTTAACTGTAGAAGGTGGAATCAATCAGATTGGCTTGTTGCACTTTTAACTGTAGAAGGTGGAGTCAATCAGATTGGCTTGTAGCACTTTTAACGGTAGAAGGTGGAGTCAATCAGATTGGCTTGTTGCACTTTTAACTGTAGAAGGTGGAATCAATCAGATTGGCTCGTTCCACTTTTAACTGTAGAAGGTGGAGCCAATCAGATTGACTTGTTGCACTTTTAACTGTAGAAGGTGGAGTCAATCAGATTGGCTTGTTGCACTTTTAACTGTAGAAGGTGGAGTCAATCAGATTGGCTCGTTCCACTTTTAACTGTAGAAGGTGGAGTCAATCAGATTGGCTCGTTGCTCTTTTAACAGTAGAAGGTGGAGTCAACCAGATTGGCCTATAGCACTAAAAGTGTTAAAGTAAAATTGGTTCCATCCACTCCCCAGTAATTAAGAGCAACACAGACCTACATGTATCCCTGTTGGTAGTAACGTACGTTCTTGTTGCAGGTATCGAGTTGTCTTTCTTCAGCGGAGTGTACAGCCCGAGTATCGGCTTCACGCTTCAGATGGGTAGTAACGCCAAGCAGTTGGTGGGACTGTCGGGGATATTCATCGGAGTCGGGGAGGTCGTGGGCAAGTATCAGTCGGCACACTCGGACACTGTTCGGGTACATCTCAGACAGAAATTCCTGTATATTTGATTCATCTTCTTGATTCTTAGGTTTGGAATAGAATTCCTCCATTATAATGAGGAGCGGTGGAACGGGCTATAGACTCCACATTTAGAAAAAAGGTCAAGTGTTATCACTTCACCAGTATGTCGTGATTGTTCATGTTTTAAATATTATAATTATTACAACACAATCCATCTTGGTTATCCACATATCAATACTAACTAGTGGATCATTGGAGCGATGGCTGAAGATTATTGCATTTAAATTTATCCAAAACATGTTGGTAAAAGTTCTATAGAATGAGGCTTCACTCGATTTTCTAGCCAAAGATTATCAACTTTGCTTAAATTTTGAAGATTTCGATGTTAAAATTTTAGCGAAACGTATATTTTACCACCTTTACTCCACGATTATAAGTTTAAAAGGACCCCTCTACCAGCTCTTCGCCTTTTTGTTGCCTCATCCAAAGAGAGATACAATCGTAAACAAATCATGGTTTCCATGGAGATGTAAACAAAGATTGGTTGTACAGATGAACCACTGCGCACAGCAGAAAAGAGGGAAAAACCAGGATTTCCTCGGAAACTACAATTCATTCAGACATTCTGGACTCCTAACCTTTAAAATGAATGTTTGTTAAAATCAATTCAAACATTTCTCGTAATTTTAATTACTGGAAAAGGGCTTATCGAATTATATAAATGCTATAGGGATGAGTGCGATAGAATTTAGGGGAAATATATCCTAATTTTAATGGGAGTAGAGTGGGAAGAAATCTAGACTAAACAACCTCTTTACACTCAGCCGGCATTTAAACCTCTACGTCTCCATTACCATCGAACCACATATACACACATATGTGTGGGTACATTTCCTCTAAAACTACACCTTCCTCATCTCTACTCCATTAGTACAATTAATATACATATATATGACCCGCTTGGGTAGCCGCGTGGTCTAACGTGCTACTCTTGCAGTAGACTATGCTAGCCCTGGTCTCTCAGCTTCAGGGAGGAGGGGGTGGGACGTAACTGATTTCTGTCTGGACAAAGTCCTTTCTCCAGGCGACATTTGTTGTTGAAACACCAGACTCGCAGGTCAGGTCGTGTGGGTAAGGGTAAGAAAAAGGTTGGCAGTAAGAACACCGTGAGTCGCAGGTCAGGTCGTGTGGGTAAGGAGTAAGAAAAAGGTTGGCAGTAAGAACAATGTGAGTCGCAGGTCAGGTCGTGTGGGCAAGGGTAAGAAAAAGGTTGGCAGTAAGAACAACGTGAGTCGCAGGTCAGGTCGTGTGGGTAAGGGTAAGAAAGAGGTTGGCAATAAGAACACCGTGAGTCACAGCGGGAGGATATTATACAATATTGCTCCTTCTTAACATAAGACCATTTAATTTTGCTCCATCGAACAGGTGGCACACCCGGGTTGGGTATCCACTCCAATCTGAGCGAGAAACCACCGCATTATATACCCTCCACTGCTGCCTGGCCTTGTCCGATGGGAGAGAAGGGAGCTTCCCATTGGCGCACGAGAGCGGGAGAAACAGTGTCTGCCAAGCGGGCCAATCGAAAAAAAGAGAAGAGTTCTCATTGGCGCGGGGTAAAGAGAACTCGTCACGGACGGCAACGAGAACATGATCTGTGGAGCGGTCCAGGGAGTAGAGAGGATGGTTGAGGGGGGCTTTGCAAGTGCGGAGGAAAGACGCGACGGCCGAACAGTGAGACACAACAACTAGACTGCCGATGATGGGGAGCTATAGGGTTCAAATCTCGGTCAGGTGTACTTTCACTCTCCCTCCACACAAATTCGGGTGCACTTCCTCTAAATATAACCTTCTTAATCCCTAAAACCATTAACGTAAGTAGTACATAAGTGTCTAACCCAAACGGGTAGTAAGATGTGGCACTCTTATATATATATTCTTCCAGCTCGAACCGGTGCTAAGACACAGTGGACAAAAACTAAACTTATTATTTATACTTAAGAGACTTTTTTAATAAACTAACTCAAAATGGATGTCAAACCTCTTACTTTACACACACCTCCCGGTTCATTGGCCGCATTGACTCGTTTGACTATAAGGGTCACATTGAACATTTTAAAACGCTTTTAAAAATTCAATACTCTCACTGTTTAAAAGTAAAAATACCTTCGACTTATTATTACCTTTTAATTTCAAAAAGAAAATTAAGAAAAATCTTGTTTCGGTTTTTTAAGGTATTTTGTTATAGTTATAAGAAGTTACAGAACAAGTGTATAAAAGGGGTTACAAACACACTGACACTGAACTTGAAACAACTTTTTTAAATTCGCTAATTCAGTTTTAAATATTTTCACTTTAAAACTGTATATTCTTAAAGATTCAAATAAAATTGAAGTTTCAGATTCGAGAAATATAGACTATGGCCCATTTCGAGTTTCCTGTTTCCGAGTAACGAGCTTGCTATGAAAAATCAGACTGGGAAAACGAGGTTAAACATCCAGGGTTGACGCCCCCCAGCCGGAGGTCACAGAACTGTCGAACCAACCTGAGACCATGTTTGTGTCCCACAGGAGGTGCCTTGTTCGGGATCCTTGGTCAGAAGACTATTCGGTGGGGTCGAGACCCGATAGTAATGATCGGGTTCGTGGTCCACATCCTCAGTTTCTTCCTCATCTTCATAAACCTGCCAGATGCGGCCCCCTTCGGGGACACCAACGGATTGGCCTTCATCTCCAGCAAGTAAGATGTGACTCCCACTATGCGTGCTTGGAGCCCATTTCCACGAGCGTTTCTAGCAGCGCTACTTGGCAAATGTTTGTGTTTCCACGAGCGTTTCTAGCAGCGCTACTTGGCAAATGTTCATGTTCCCACGAGCGTTTCTAGCAGCGCTACTTGGCAAATGTTTGTGTTTCCACGAGCGTTTCTAGAAGCGCTACTTGGCAAATGTTCGTGTTTCCACGAGCGTTTCTAGCAGCGCTACTTGGCAAATGTTTGTGTTTCCACGAGCGTTTCTAGCAGCGCTACTTGGCAAATGTTCGTGTTTCCATGAGTATTTCTAGCAGCGCTACTTGGCAAATGTTCGTGTTTCCATGAGTATTTCTAGCAGCGCTACTTGGCAAATGTTCGTGTTCCCACGAGCGTTTCTAGCAGCGCTACTTGGCAAATGTTCGTGTTTCCACGAGCGTTTCTAGCAGCGCTACTTGGCAAATGTTCGTGTTTCCACGAGTATTTCTAGCAGCGCTACTTGTCAAATGTTCGTGTTTCCACGAGTATTTCTAGCAGCGCTACTTAGTCAAATGTTTGTGTTTCCACGAATATTTCTAGCAGCGCTACTTGTCAAATGTTCGTGTTTCCACAAGTATTTTTAGCAGCGCTACTTGTCAAATGTTTGTGTTTCCACGAGTATTTCTAGCAGCGCTACTTGTCAAATGTTCGTGTTTCCATGAGTATTTCTAGCAGCGCTACTTGGCAAATGTTCGTGTTTCCACGAGCGTTTCTAGCAGCGCTACTTGGCAAATGTTTGTGTTTCCACGAGCGTTTCTAGCAGCGCTACTTGGCAAATGTTCGTGTTTCCACGAGTATTTCTAGCAGCGCTACTTGTCAAATGTTCGTGTTTCCACGAGTATTTCTAGCAGCACTACTTGGCAAATGTTTGTGTTTCCACGAGTATTTCTAGCAGCACTACTTGGCAAATGTTTGTGTTTCCACGAGTATTTCTAGCAGCACTACTTGGCTAATGTTCGTGTTTCCACGAGTATTTCTAGCAGCGCTACTTGGCAAATGTTCGTGTTTCCACGAGTATTTCTAGCAGGGCTACTTGGCAATACATTATTTTAAACGTCTGTGGTTCCACACGCAACTGTTAGGAGCGCTGCTTGGCAATACATTTATTTCAATGGTTTTGTTTCCACATGCGACAGAAATATGTAGGACTCTTTCAAAAGATAGCCAGCCATATGTTTTCCACCTAACCACATGCTATCGCATGATTATCTATTATTAGAAAATGTCCTACCGACAATCTTGAAAGTTTTGTTATGAATTTGTTTACTGGCAAGAAAGTAATGCTACTATATTTTATTTCTGAAATCTTAGAATAAAACATTGGGGGAGTTGCGCTTCAAAATCGCATTTGGAAATGGGCCCTAGGATCGACTTTAGGGTTCATTATTCCACACATTTTGATATATTGTACTGATTTAAGAAAATAAGGGGGGAAAGAGGACTCTCACTCATATATTTAAAAATGTGTTGTGGTTCTTAAATGAAAAAGTGTATGGCAACACAGACCAGGTAAATAGCCATCTGTAGCTAATACACAATATATTTGATAAGTGTATGACATCACAGATCATGAAAATAGTCAGCTTTGACCAATCATACGTTACTTTGTACAACTGTATGACTCGGACAACTACTCATAGTTGGTGACCTGGCGGTCTAGGGGGTAAGGTGTCAGACTTCTGTGCTGGCGGCCGGGGTTCAATCCTCGGTCCCGGCACAGATTTATCTGATTACCAAACCCTCCCTTCACCTCTGACAAGACATCTTGTGAATGTGTGGAATGCCAGGCCTCTACCGTGGTTCGGATCCCACGTTAAACTGTAGGTCCTCCATTTCATCTCACAATCACCCTACCATTACACATTAGCGTAAGTGCGTATCACCCGAACGGGTAGTAAGACGCGGTACTAATAGTAATAATAATAATATTTGTTCGTAAGATCAGGAACATGGGGGTAGAATGTTGTGTTGCTGCTCTAGGTTAAGTTGCGAAAGTAACGTCTGTGAAGTGACCTGAAGCTCCGTTGTTCCAGCCAGTACCTGGCCATGCTGTGTAGCTTGTTGCTGGGTTTCGGGGACAGCTGCTACAACACGCAGATATACTCTATACTCGGCGGGATATTTCCCGAGGACAGTGCCCCGGCGTTCGCCCTCTTCAAGTTCACTCAGGTGGGTCAGGCCTTTCTCGGCAAAATACGGCGACGCTAAGTTTGTTTGAATGGTCGGGGAAAATTATCATTTTGACTAGGAACTTTTTTTGTTTCATGGTTTTTTTGCTTCTCATTCAGGTTATATGCATATATACTAATTATGTATATGTGTTATGGATAAGAAATATTGAATTTAGAGGAAGTGTACTCGTATTTGCATGGAGGAGGAGTGGAAAACCATTTAACAAAAAAACTCTGTATGTTCGACCAAGATTTGAAACTTGATCTTTGGCATTCTAGTTTAATATGAGAGTAGTGTGTTAGACTGTGTGGCCATCGAATCAGATAAATAGAACTGTTATTTTATTGTTCGAGCCACTGGCTCAAAATAATTTGGTTTATTCATGAAAATGGACTGTTGGAATCTCCATGATAGGATGTAGATTAAAAAAATCTCAATGTCAATCTAGAATAAGAAACAAGGAAAAGTTAATTTTGAAATGCAATTAAATGCTGTCCAGGTGTGAATAGTAAGAGTGTGTGTTTATACTCGTCAGAGAAAGAGGGGAAGTGTTATCAGTAGATAAACAAGAGGTCCTTGCAGGATGAACTGCTTACTTATTCTGTACATTAGCTTCTAAGTATGATAGTGCTTAAGAGTGCTCAAGTTTCATATTAAGCTGCAACCCGCTTTGCAAAATGACTCCGAAATCATCGATTAGGCAATGTTGTTAACTACAGTCTGGTTTTCATTTGTAAACTTAAAAACTCATGTTGCCACGACAGTGTAAATAAGAATATTACAATTGTTATGTACAAAATTGATACAGAAAATGAGTATTATTTATTCTTGTTAAATGTATATCACAATATATAACATTCAATCTCAAAACTTCAAATGCAAGTACAATCTTAACACTTTCAACAGTAAGAATCTTAAAACTAGTTTACAAACGTCTCCAAGCAACGTAAAACAAATGCTTTCCAATGCCAACTTGAGTTCTGTCTCTAACAACAATAATGTGTTTATATTCTTTGTCATTTTAATTAATTATGTAAAAATAAATTATTATACAGTATTTTGTTCCTTTTACCCTTTTGTATGTTTCTATCCACCCTTTCTGTGTCTTATTCCAAATATAATACAATTATTTCATAAAGCAAAAAAGAGGTTTTCTTTATAGAGGTATACAGTAATCCAAAAGAAAGTATTGTTGGAAGCTTTTCATAACATTATAGATGAACTTTTAATCCATAAATCAAGAAAAAAAATTATTTCTACAGTGCCAAAGTCTATTAACTTTCAATCAATGCTGGTTTTTGAAAGCGGGTTTTATATAAAAAATCAAGGTTTATTTGATCTGTGGCCCGCCGTGTCTAGTGAATGTCTATCTATTTTCTTCCTCCACAGTCGATCGCGGCGGCCGCGAGTTTCTTCTACAGCAGCCACATAGGGCTCCACGCCCAGTTGGGAATCCTCATCGTGTTTGCGACACTCGGCACCCTCACCTTCTGTTGGGTGGAGTGGATGTCGCGGGCCAAGAAGACCATCGGCTACAACGGCGCTATCGACGACCCGGCCTACGTTGACAGTTCCCGCGCTGTCATAGACTAGCGGACGGACTTTCGGGATGACGCCGGGCGATCCTCTTGGCCTGTTTTTTTTTTAAAAAGATATTATTGATTTAAGAGACTGACTTTAGGCAATGACATCCTCGTTGCACTGAGCTACCAGGGCTGCCACACACCGATAAAACACATAAAAATTTATTTTATGGCTGAAAAAAAAGCCTGAAAATATATGGAATATTTAGTATCTGAAAAAAGAGCCTGGAAAGTACTAGGTTTTTTTTCTGTTCAAAAATTAACCCCAGAAAAAAATTGTCAATTTTTTATGGCTTAAAATAACCTAGAAAACACAGGGATTTTCACAAATAAACTAAATTTAGGTTGTTTTAAATAGAGCACTAGGCTAAATCTTAGTTAAAATTATGATAAATAGCCAGCGCACTTACTGGGGTAATTTTATTCAGATAGAACACTAAAAATCATCTTGGAGGACAAACTTTCACTGTCACAGACAGCTTCATCGGGTCAAGAGAGTAGATTGTTTCTATTGATTGGACTGCAAGTTTGACTGTCAACAGATGATTGTTTATCAGTTATGATTTCAATGTATAAATGGCAGCACTTGAATTATATAAATAGGTAGAAAAACACTTAAACAAAAAGTTGTGTTGTAAACTATATTATTATTATTTTCAATGTCACAACACTATTAAAAATATAATTTATATCACAGCTTTTAATTTACCTAGTTTTTCCCTATCCATCATTTAATCCCAATGTTACCATCTTTACATTGAAATCATAGCTAAAAAACCCGATGAAGCTGTCTTTGACAGTGAAAGCTTGTCCTTTAAGAGTTTTTTTAGTGTTTTTTTCTAAAAAATAGGTCTACTTCAATATCACTAAGGTACAGTAGCCCCATGGCTTCTTTGGTGCTGACTTCTGACAGTCAACATTTAGGTATATACCTGAATTTTGACTGTCAGAAGTGACAGCGGTTAAACACATGTTTTTGCAGATCATTTGGTTTGGCGTAGGGATACATAATTTGGTTTGGTAACTTTTCAAAGCTGTCAGTCAGTCAGTTTTTTGTAAGTGTGCTGGCTATACCTCCTAATTTTAATCACAAATACTGGAATATTTGTGAGTCTAGTTAGGAACATTTTATTAACTGCAAGCTTTAAATAGTATGGCCATCAGTGGTGTATGCAGGATTATGAAGTAGTGGGGCTCAAGGGGGGGAGGGGAGGGTTTCTCCCAAACCACCGGAGGCAAATTTTTTTTTACCGTTATATACACCTAAAAGCTTTTTTTAGAACATTTTTAATTGGTATTTGTTAATATTATCATTAATATTTGTAAACAATAAGCTTACGAAGAACATTCAGACATTACCTACTCCCCTCGCTTTTTTTTTTGTATCATCTGATTAACTGTCCAATTCATCCACATTTAATTTTATTATTGTTCTATGAATAGATAAGTTAGAATTTAGAGGAAATATACTTGCCTGGCTATGATTCGAAACCTGACCTCACCGTCACTGACGGATGAGCTTAGGCGAGACTGACATTTAGTTCACTTGTCCATCGATGTGGATGACGGATCGTTAAACCTCTTAATATCCCTAAAATTTGACCATATCAGAAATAGTTTGGTTCGAAACCGTGTGGAGTCAAAGATAAGTAAGCATAAAAAGTCACCTTAATAATTTATGCTTTGCTCCAAACATGTATTTTCAACTTACCTAATGAAACAATTCTCTTCCGGTGTTTTTGATTGTCACACTAGAGCGGTTTATCGAGGGTGGGGCGCTTGTTCCTCTTATACCCCCCTCTAAAAACGGCCATCCTGTGGTGTGTTATTGAAAATGGAAGACACAATATACCGGACATAATAGAAACAGAAGGATTTAATTTCTTTACTAAAATTACAACATTAATGATTAGACAAAACCAATTGTGCTAACACCCGCCTCGGTGGCGTAGTTGGCTAACGCGCTTGTCGTATTGAAGCTCGACTGCTGAGGGCGGGGAGATCGAGGTTTGAATCTCGGTCGGGTGAACTGGGGGTGGTTTTTCCTAAATGGTTTTCCACTCATCCCTCCGCGCAAAAGCGGGTTCACTTCCTCTAATTCAACCTTCCCAATTCCTAATCCATTAAAGTAATTAGTACTTAAAGCGTACAACCCGAACGGGTAGTAAGACGCAGTGCTAAATATTATTATTATTATGATGTTGATTTTTGTGATGTAAACATCAATTACATCATCAACAGGAACCAGAAACAAGCGAAACCTTTGCACACGCCTCGCTAAAAAAAATTGATTAGTTTTTGTTAAATCATGTTCAATAATGTTTTTTTATAAATGTAATATTAAAAAAACACTGCTTCGCCCCATTTTTTTTTTTTNATTACACCATCAACGGGAACCAGAAACAAGCGAAACCTTTGCACACGCCTCGCTATAAAAAATCGATTAGTTTTTGATAAATTATGTTCAATAATGTTTTTTTATAAATGTAATATTAAAAAAACACTTCTTCGCCCCTTTTTTTTTTTTTCATATCCGTCATAGCTAGGTGGGTCGCGAAAATTTGTTGCATTTCTAAAATATTTGGAAACCATTGTTGTAGACTATATCAATGTTGATAACTAAATATTATATTAATTAAATAGTTAAAAAAAATATATTTTTGTAACATTGTATGTGTTGTTTGTGTTTGTAATATATTTAAAGTTTGTTTCAAAGTATTCTTCTATGCTGTACCATGTTTTACATTAAAATATGTAGCCTTGAATTGCTTACCTTTTTTTCAATAGTGTGAATTGTATTCAATAAAGTACTACGCATTGAATCATATGTTGACTAGTTTATAAGTCGCCAACACATTTGGATCAATCGTTTGGTCGGGGTTCGAAACTCACCCGGGTGTAATGAGAGTAGATTTACCTTAACTGCTTCCCACTTTCCCGCCATGTTAATGTGGGTAAATCTCTAAATTCCACCCTCCTCATCTCTATCCGATTATTGTAAATACTAGGATGACCCAAACAGAAAGTAAATTATTATTATTATTATTATTATTATTATTATTATTATTATTAGCAACGCGTCTTACTACCCGTTCGGGTTATACGCACTTACATTAGCGTAAGTGCGTATAACCCGAACGGGTAGTAAGACGCGGTGCTAATAATAATAATAATAATAATAATAATAATAATACAGTAACTATATCAAAATTTAATAACAAGATCTACCCGTACAGCAACATAATTATTATGACGCAGCTTTAATACAGGCATAGACAATTAACCAACTATACATTTTATTTAAGTTGCATAGCCATTTTTTTTAAATCATTAACTTCCATAAAAAAAAATACAAACGGTGGTTAATCAACTTTTAGAAATGTCTTGAAGTGGAAAAAGCTTTGCCAATAAATGTTTGTGAAGTATTTTATTTCATTATCTGGTTTAGTTAAAGGTATAATTGATTTTAACTACAGTACAAACATGGCCCATATAAACGATGGTCAAAATTAAGATTTTTTTAAATTGTTTATAGGCTTAAAGAATTGAAATATTTTTATGTATATTTTTTTTTTAAATACATTAAATCACAGAATATATAATTATGATTTATTGACAATATTTCAGGCTTCAGCTGTAAGCATGATTATTGAGGTGCTTTTCTTCAGACATTACCTACTCACATCGCTTTTTTTTTTTT
>CABFVX010007924.1:0-27440 GCA_902151425.1 Timema shepardi
ATCTATTCTATGTTAGTTTATATCCTCTCCCTGTATTACCTTATAATGGTCGGGGTAATAACAAGTCGTAGAGAGGGTGTAAAAAGGACAGAAACAAAAAATTCTACGACCAGACTGGAACGAACGAGAACAAACTGGATAGAGAACTCGGACTGTATGACACCACTGAACCCCGACACCATTAACAACCAGGCTCACGTAGTTGAGCATCCATTTATTCTATATAAATATCTAATATAGCCTAAAACATAAAAAAATAAAAACCCAAAAGAAAATTCAAAAAATTATAAAATCTTTTTTTGATAATCCTAGAAGAAAAAATGTATAAAACAACAAAAAAACTAGATGTAATTTTCCTAGTAGAATAAAAATTTACCAAAGCTTGACAGTCAATTACGCCAGACCAACAGCAGAATCGCCGAAAACCTCACCACCCCACCTATCCTATTTCATGCCATTACTACCTTTGTCACGGCCGGATGTCATTGGGATAACCTACTAGGTTTTTGCGAGTCAGAGGATAATACTGGCACCGGGGTCGGCCCCAGATGGAGGAATGTAAATTTATCATCTCCAGACCAAATCCCAAGGAAAGAAAATTCTACCAAATTCCATTCCATTCCCTAACCTGACTTATAATCGAAGATCATAGTTCACCCAAATCACCATGATACCTTAAACACACCTTCCCCCATACAAAGGAAAAAAAAGTATTTCCTATACCCGAGAGCCAGCGTAACACTCACAATCACTATTTCTCATCTCATGGTGTAATGTCTATTAATAGTCAGTAATTTCTTACTGCTTCATTTTATTGGTTTCACTTCATAAGGTATATAATTTAAATCACGAAGTTAAGAGTCACGATAGTGACTCGGTACCCACACAATAAACTAGCCCTTTCTCATATTAACTAGTTTGGCGCTTCTGTCAATTTGGAGATTCTGAGTCGGGCAACAGTCTCACGGCGTCAAAAACGGTACGACACTCTTGAACAAGTGGCTGAAAAATATTCCTATTCTATCCTTGCATTGATAGTAAACACCGTGGTAGATCAAAGATATTCCTGTTCCAGCCTGGTTGACGTAGTAGCTTTGGTAGGGACAGTTCATGTTAAGCAGCGTCGAAAATGAAGTTTTACACACATTTATCCCAAATCCAATGGCATAGGCTCACCCAGGTCTGTTCATATATTGATTTCCAATCTTCCAATTTCCTGTCCAAGTGCAAACACGTAGTGCAACGGAGTATAGCTAGTGGGTGTGTGCGTGCAGTGGATATAGTTGGTGTTTTTGATACCTATGATACGTAAGAGTGGTGCCACATTGTCACCCAAGGGCTGGGGATCGATGCTATTGGTGTAGATGAACATCTGTGGGGTATGCCTAGTAGAATTTTGGTAGAATGTTTGTGATGTAAGGGGCATTTTTGTTTGAATTAAGTTAGTACCGGGTTCGGGCCCAATCTGCAGAAATATTTGTTTCACCTGTACTAAATGATACTTTTATAACTAGATACTAGTATTAAACAAATTGAGTAATCGTGTATTACAAAATCATGGGGATCATTTGTTGTTATTTCTATTAATACTGTTAAGATGATTAGTATTATTATTATTACTAGTATTATTATTAATACTATCATTACTAATACTTATATCTCACTTCTGGTTAGTAAAGAATAATACTATAGTATAAGGTTGATTTAAATTTGAATTTTGATAAATATCTAATATTTCGTTCCACTGAGTTCCAAGTTTTTGCACCATTTCATAAAACAACTAGTTTTAGATTTTTGCACTACTAGTTTTTTTGTGGTTTTATTCCTGGCCGATAAGCTTTGAATAGCATATTTAAAATCTAAGAAACTTGAAGTATTTATACCATGTGTGATATAATACCTATGTATTAACATCCTATATATAATAAGCTGTCACATATTTAAGAATCCAAGTAATCTAAACAATGGTGTAGTATATGTTTTGAAATATTAAAAAGTTATAATTCTTACCTTTTTTAAAATAGTAATACTAGTGGTTGAAGATGGTTTGTGTGAGTCTCCAAATTTCAATCCTGTAAAGAATGTGGGAGCAGATAAGCGTAAAGTACAGATTCATTTTATTTATACTGGGAAAATATGTTTTAGCCTAGAGAAAACACCAATATATTTAGACAGAGTCTTTTTTAGAGACCTGATGTGTGGGACCCATTTAAGATTATCGTCTTAAGCTATTCCCAGGTATTTGACGTAATTTACGTGCTTTATTTTTCCTCCATTTACGCTTATATCATGATATCAGTAATTTAATTTCTATGTTGTTTAACTTAATTGAAAATCTCATATACTTAGTATTTGTGACATTCAAATATAATCTGCTCACTCTACGCCATCACTCTATAAATCTCTGTATACTGATGCATTATCTTTACCAAAATTAGCTATAGCAGTGTCATCAGTAATTAAATAGGTATTGTTTCGCGTTATACAATTTTATAAATATATATATACAAGGTTACATCTAATAGATTCCTTTACGTTTATAAAAATGGTACAAACAATAAATATTCACAGACAAATAACTAAATTTGACTAGAAATAATCAGGTAGTTGAAGGTTGGATGAAAAAAGGAAAAACAAACAGTATCACGGGTGCATAAAATAAAAAAATAAAATGTATTCGTGTTTTCATGCAGAATTTTTTTAAAAAATCCCAAATATTTGAAAAATTGTATGTGAGTGGCAGGAGGTGATATAGCTGCATAGTGTCAAATATTTGCGGGTAGAAAGACTGGAAAACACCCGACTGGAGTTAGAAATCCAATCTCTTGGTACAACACCATGTCGTGGTGCTAGTATTGGGGTTAGAATCCCTGTCATAAAGAGACTAGGTGTTGCTGGCCTACATTGCAAGCCTAAAGCTTTATAACATGTGGTGGTGTGAATTTCCATTCTACCTCCACGAAAATACTGTACACTTCATTTCTATCACCGTGTTTTTTTATAACTTTTAGAAGTGCTCGTTGGGTGAGGGTTTGAATCTCTGGTAATTAACATTCACTTATATCTATAATTTCTTATATGTTATCTTACTTGTGCTAATCTCAATTACATTTTATTAATTCGTGATTTAACTTGTATCATAATTATTTGTGTCTACCGTATCCTCTTTGCCGGATAGTATTCTAGGGGCAATTATGGGGACGGGTCAATAACTGGTGAGTTTGATCACGGTTGCCTCCCAATGCTCTACCTATATGACAGAACTGTTCTGCAACACCAATGCTATGGTCAATGATGCAACTGGAGCGGGTGTTTGTCAGATAGGTGGTCTGGGGCACCCTATGCAAGTAAAACACTGTAGATTTACAATTAATCTGTAGCAGTTTTCAGGAATTCCGCCGTTGTGGACGTGCTTATAAAACACTCTTTGTTGATTTTATCAATTTCCATCCCAGGAATATGTTGTTACACATCCTCACCTTCTTTAATCTCCTTATCAAATGATTAAATTTGACATAGTTTTTAACAATCTATACTTACTCAAAAAGGGTAAGGATGAGGAAGGAACGTGCAATTGCTTGGAGGAAGACTGGAAAACACTCTACCGAAATTCTAACCCCAATCTCCCAACAGATGCCACTGAAGAAGGGTAAATGCTTCCCCCACCCTTTGCGCGAGAAAGACGAGGAATTAATTTCTAGCTTGCGTTCAAATCCCAGTCGTAAAACATATGGGGCGAGCCTGTCACTTCATACCTTGTGGTAGTGAGATAAACCATTTTGATTTCACCTTACTAGGTGTACAGATTCTATAAGTACTTTTTCACTCTCACTCCACGCAAATGTGGGTGCACTTGACATTCCAACACGTTTTCGTAAAGACGCGTGCTAAAATTAGGAAGGAGGCATTTTCTTGGATGTAGAATAGGAAGAACAATATATGACTGTTCTAACAGACATTAGCGGTGATAAAAATAGTTTTACTTGGAAAACCCCCGTCGGAAAAGTTGGGCTATCGGGTGTGGCAACTTCAGGATATGAAGCACCCAGCCAAAATATCGAGGTTTGAATCCATGTTAGTACGGCGGGTACCTACATCCATGCATGCCAAAAGTCTATATCATACTAAACCTATTTTGGTAGGCTTTTGTCTATAGAGTAACCCCTAACTGTGAATTATAAATCTGTATGAGGCTTCTATCTGGATAGCGGCTCCTGATTGTGTATAATCAGAGCTGTGTCTATTCTCCCGAGGTCAAAACACCCCAGAGGTATTTCTGAAGAGTAAGTGTGACAAAATTGGACACGATCAAGTCACGCTGGTGAGGTCCGGGTGTGAATGGCTCTTCATTAATGGAACAAACTAGTCAGGCGACACTTCCCGGAGTCTCAACATGTGACAACACTGGACCATCAGCCCTAACTAGTGAGGAGTGGAGGGGGTGAAAATGGAAAGGTCTGCTCGGTGGCCGAACTATAGTTGTGGATGAGTTGTTCACAGTTCATACTACTTTTGACCGCCATCAAGGAATGATGCATAGACGCGCTCGTCGCAAACAAAAACAAGAGCCATCGCTGAGTAAGGATCTCACTCACCCCTTCCCCCTCTCCAAAATCCTCCCCAGACATTTGATCAAATGGGTTCCGCCAAATGGGGCATATATTAAATAAGCAGTATTTAACATGAACAGCGCAATGGCGGGTCAACACCAAAGTGATTTTTAACACGATTGCCTCACCATAATTTACCTATATGAACAATTCGAAACGAGGTTGGGGTAAATTACCTCAGGATTACGATACACGCATTCCAATAATGTACCTATATTATATCTACTTCGAGACGCCAAAGTTAGTGTCAATGACACACAACATTACGTCACCGGGAAACTCCCTTATGGGGAAAGGTGTTTTGATCCAATGAGTGGAGGAGGGATCTCAAACGCCCCAATATCTACTTCTATATCTAGAGCTATACCTCCTTCGCAAGCAACCATTCTATATATAGAGCTATACCTGCTTCACAAGCAACCATTCTATATCTAGAGCTATACCTCCTTCACAACAACCATTCTATATCTAGAGCTATACCTCCTTCACAACAACCATTCTATATCTAGAGCTATACCTCCTTCACAACAACCATTCTATATCTAGAGCTATACCTCCTTCACAACAACCATTCTATATCTAGAGCTATACTTCCTTCACAACAACCATTCTATATCTAGAGCTATACCTCCTTCACAAGCAACCATTCTATATGTAGAGCTATACCTCCTTCACAAGCAACCATTCTATATATAGAGCTATACCTCCTTCACAACAACCATTCTATATATAGAACTATACCTCCTTCACAACAACCATTCTATATCTAGAGCTATACCTCCTTCACAACAACCATTCTATATCTAGAGCTATACCTCCTTCACAACAACCATTCTATATATAGACCTATACCTGCTTCACAAGCAACCATTCTATATATAGAACTATACCTCCTTCACAACAACCATTCTATATCTAGAGCTATACCTCCTTCACAACAACCATTATATACCTAGAGCTATACCTCCTTCACAACAACCATTCTATATCTAGAGCTATACCTCCTTCACAAGCAACCATTCTATATATAGAGCTATACCTGCTTCACAAGCAACCTACTCTACACTGGACTACACAACCACCACTGAAGAAAATGGTTTTATTCAATGTCTGTTTATGTTTGTAAAGGCACATTGTTCCTCATGTTGTGCTGGTCTCCATTGTGTGGGCGGTAGCTATTAATGTCCATGTTTAGTAGCAAAGATCTACAATAACATAATATGCTAGCTTGTCTTTACTTTTGTCAGTCAAACTTTCTCACAAACAAACAATTTTTTAAAATATTAACCGTTCTTACATTATTGAAAAAAGATCTTTTAAAATAACCATTTGGGTGTTTCTATTTTGTTGTAGTGGCGTCTGTGGTTCAATTAAAAGAATATTTTCAAACGAGAGCTTCTAAAATGCGGTGTACTCTCCTGAAATCAAGATGGTGAACCAGCCGAAGCAATAACGGTTGATGTCATACAAACCGTCATTTGGTTGTGTTCTTGCGCTGTATTTTAGTGACGAGCTACAAGTGTGACTATAACATTTTATTAATTTGTTATTTCAAGTACTATAATGCTTTTTATTGATGATATTGTATTAGTAATCAAATAATAATTATTTCCGAATAAGTTGACCTTAGTGACTTTCAGCCAATGTTTCAAATGATGAACCTTCTGCTATCTGTCAGATACCACCTCTCGTACGGTGGATGACCTATGGATTAGCACTCTCAAGAGGGAAGGGATGTTTCTATGCTCCTGACTTCATTGCCCACCATCTAGCGTGTAAATTAGACTCTTAATTGGTTACCCGGCAATGAACTCGCGGGTTGGAATTATCTTGAACTCGGGGGAAGGGAGGTTGGAGAGTAAGTGGTTCGAACACAAAATTAAGAAGAAGAGAAAGATACCCTGAAACTTTTAATGGCTTCAAAAGTTCTAATATACTTTTATAAGTTATTCGTACAGGAAATTACTCGAGTGGTTTCGTAATCTCGAAATATTCTTTGGAGAGAAGTTCGGCTCATTAGTCGAAACAAATGGGGTTAGTTTTGAAGATTATTAACTTGAGTGATAACATTTTACTTTTGATGACACAGTCGCTTAAATTAGCTAAAAAAATATTGAATGAGAAGAGTGAATTTGAAATAAATACACTAGTATTCGTCCAGTAAGAGGATGGAACAAATATTTGAAAAATACCTTCCCAAACCGCTTTGGCTACCACATGGTCTAAGGCGTCACTCTCGCAATATACTAGACTGCCGATGACAGGGAGATCAGGGTTCTATTACATACCGGGTGTATTAAGGGTGAGTACTCCAATTTAGTTCTCCCCTATACCTTCATGCAAATGTGGGCTTATTTCCTCTAAATTCAACAGTTATCATCCCTAACACATGTGATCCTAACGAGCGGTGATAAAACCAACTTGTCGGGATAGTACTTAGTATTTGATGAGAGACAACGAAGATAATAAGAAAATGAGGGAAGTAGGAGTGAGATAAATAACAGGGAGTGGGTAAGATGTGACAGGTCTATATGAGTTTACTCTTAATGTTTTGACTAACTTTAAGGAATTTCTAATGACACTCACTGAAAGTTAAAAAAAAATTCAAACAATAAACCTATGAATAAAATAAAGACTCGAGGCAGAGATTGCTCTAATACAGAAATAGTTTAAAAATTCACAAGTGATAATTGTAAAAGAGAAAGGTCGCGTTGCTTTTGAATGATCGTATGTTTAGCAAAACTGGAAGATTTACCCACCTGTATCCTCAGACAGAGAGGATTAGCTTTATAAAGAAGAGAACGTATACAGTAGAACATGGAGAAGAGGAGAAAATATACCAGTAGAACATAAGGAAGAGGTAACATTATTCACTATTCACTTCATACGGTCTAGTATTTTTCATAGCAATATAAGTAGTCGGGTGGCCCTATGAGAACAGCACTCTGATTGGTTGAATTTGATCATGTGACCACTCCTATAGCTCTCTGATTGGATGTTGGTTTTCCCTTCTCTCCCTACACTCCTCCTGGCCCTCTTCCCCCTCCTGAACCCCTTTTCAGTGTTCCAAACTTGTTTATTCTTGTCTCATTGTTTTTTTATTTGTGTTCATTGCCTTTTTATGTGTGATCAACGCTTATTTATGTATGAGTATTGCTTTTTTAATTGTGCTCATTGGTTATTTATGTCTGGTTATGATTCGGAGGGGCGTTGGAGTTTTTTATTGGTGTGGGGGAGTTTATTGTCATAGGGTTGGAACGGGGCGTATGAGTTTTTTTATTTACTAGCGGGCAGTCCACAGCGTCGTGCGCTCTTCCTTTGGCATCGCTAGTGAGCATCTTCTCTGGCCAGCCGTTTAGCGAAGAGTGTGAGAGATGGTTTCCTCTACTTTGAGACCCTTTTCACTTCCCCTCACTAACCCTCCATAGAGGTATGTGTCCCAATACCCTCTCCCACCAGTTTATTTCTCTGATAACAAGCGCAAGTTGGGCGAGTCGACAAGACAAGTCGGGAAAAAGAATAAATCGTGACCTTGAATTATGTCGCAATGGGTTTTCCCTGATGACTTACGCCAGTTTGGCGGCTCGACAAGACAGGAATAGATCGTGACCTTGAAACAGTGAGCTAGGTGATTGACTCTGGCAAACCTCCCCTCAGCAATGTTTTTTTCTGGTGTCGCAACCCCTCCCCCACCCTCTATGTGGTAATGGGTTTTTCCTGATAACAAGCGCCAACTTGGCGGCTTGACAAGAGAGCAATAGAACACAACCTTGAATGATGTCGCAATGGGTTTTCCTTGATGACTGGTGCCAGTTTGGTGGCTTGACAATACAGGAATATATCACGACGTTGAATGATGTCACAACCCTCCCCTTATATGTGGCAATGTGTTTTCCTTGATGACTCATACCTGGAGCCAGTTTTGCGGCTTGATAATACAAGTAGAGACAAAAATAGATCACGACTTTGAAAGATGTCGCAACCCTCCCCTTCTATGTGGGAATGGGTTTTCCCTTGTGACGTCATCGATCTGTCACAACCTTATCTGGTAACAGCGATAAATATCAGTATCCTTTTATTGTTTAACTTGTCTTCAAGTGTTAAACAAGCAATCCAGAATGAGTGATTACGTTTCGCTGACGGATCTGGGTAAGTAAATGTACTTTTATAACAGGCACAATCATTTTTTATTTGTAGTTAAATCAAATTGTATACATAATTTATTTCAAAATTACAGAAAACCATGGCAGAGCAGTCTAAGTTTAAAAATTTATAATAGGTATATGAGAATTAAAGCTATAAATAATTTGAAGGTGTCCAAGGAGCTACTTTTTTATGACATTCGGATAAAGTTGTGCCTGAGAAATGTTTACTATACTCAAGGGTGGTTTATTGAAAAAACTTGATTACAAGAAATAGTTGAATTGTAATTAATTTTGTTGTAATTTACTAATGGCAGAATATTATTTTAAAATCGTATAACAAGAGTGGTTATAATACATTAAATCATTTATTTTTTATTTAAGATTAGTTTATTGAATACATTTATTACAAATTATAAAAATATTTTAGGGTAGTTTACTTAAAAATCAATCATATTTAAAATATTTTTTGAACAAGTCTTTATTAGAATTAACATAATGATATGGAAATTGAGGGCGGTCTATTAAAATAGCAAAATTCCACCAGTTTCTGTGAACCCTGTACTTGTGAAGTCATTGCATAGTCTAGCCTAAATGTACCAGTAAACAAACCATTTAAAAATATTTTTTTTGTGTGTTTCAAATGCACTCTTGTTCTGTTAGAAAATATCTAATTACCCGTTCTCACCACTAAAATTGCTGTACATTTATATACAAAGTGAGTAAATCTGCAACGGCCACCATCCTTTGCATAGGGGAATATAATGTAAAGCTCAGCCGATGGCCAAGGACGCCTGATTCCTGCCGAACTTTTAAATACAGACACCAGGAACTGGCTAACGCTTCAAAGTGAGGTAGTATTCCCTGGGATATCGGTGATGTGGATTACAGCGTGTTCTAATCCCTCATCTCCCGTGCCACAATGGGTGCAGAAGCCTTCTACGTCAAGAGGGCAGAATATAAAAAACTATTATAGTCAAATACACGCCTACACCCGTCTTATATCTGTACGACAGAGGTTGTAAAACCCTTAATTTGGGCCGCACCATGTGCATGGCAGATAGTTCTGTATGGAATTTCTGTGCAGCCTCCTGATTTGAGGACTTCGGGATTGGATGATTGGAGATGGACACACGATAAGATGTTCGCTGAAAACAAACCCGTGGTTTCGTTCTGTGAAGCAGGGTGTTTTCCCTGCTGATCAACTACCCGCAAGAATAGCTCGACCTGCCGCTCTCGTCATCAACACTGAATTACATACCTAACCTGGAACGCATTATGTCGCCATATTTATCTACAAGAACGGCGTGGGAAAATATTTTGACAGCTATGGTTTTCCACCACGTATAAATTCTCATCTGGAATTTATAAGTAAAAACTTTTCCCGCATGTATCTTAGCACGCTACAACTTCAAAGCATTGCCTCAGACATTTGCGGCTATTACTGTCTTATGTACCTTCTCTATCGTGCCCAGAACATTCCGATGAAGACTTCCCTAAGCCTATTCTCGCCACCAATCATACAGGCAAAGACACTAAGGTGGTGAAATGTTACAACACATTTTTCAAGATTTTAGTGTCTTGCTGCCCCTCAAGAGGCTGCGTAAATTAGCGTGTGCCTATAAATGAGGAGTCCTGGTGGCGTGCCGGCCATAACCACGACAGTCGTCGAAGCGATTAAATATTATGGAAAGTCAAGACGTTTGTGCCCGCAACGCAAAGCCGGTGAAGCCACTCACTATTACCAGTAATTTGAACACTCTGTTCCCGCTGGATGAAGTCAATGCCAAGCTAGTTATCGTCTGTATGAGTGTCAAGAACAAATTTACGCCCAATGTCCGGCTGGAAAATATGGAGGAAATTGTGCGGTGTTTAACGGTACAGAGTGGCAAGAACTGGGCTGCTACAAGTCGATAATATAAAAAAATGTCAGCAACACTTGACCTCCTCAGAAGATTAGTCTGACTAATTATGAAATCTCTCTGAGAAGCCTGTGCGGTGACAATATGGTCGTCATCAGCTAGAAACGAGACACTGGACTCAAACGGGTCGCCTATCTAGCACCTTGTTAGGCGCTTCTTTGTGATATGTTGGATCTCATCAACGTCGCCGATGTGCACCTGGATATGTGGTCGACACTTATCGCACGATATTGCAACAATTTGATCAACACACTGTTGTTGATGTATGCGATGTATGCGACACACTAAAAGAATCAGCGGATATCATTGATCTCGAACAGCCTACGGTGAAAAAGCATATCAGAAGCCTGGACCCTATCAGTGCTATCTACTATACACACCAAGTCGTCGGTTTGGAGTATTACACGCTGGGTTGTAAACTAAAAACAATTTAACTAACGCATCTAAGAGACACCGTAGAAAAACTTATGGACGAATATATGTGGCATTCCTGTAAAAGTGTATAATAAATATTATGTCTGACGTCTGTGAAACCTTTAATCTATGTCTGTAAAACTTTTAATGCTTAATAAATATATATTTTGTAATATCGTGTTTTAATCATTCGAAACCTTTCTGTCCCACTTACACGTAGGTACGAGTCTCGACTTGTCGATCCGTCAAACTGACACGAAACATGACCCTGGTCAATTAACTCTTGTACTAGTTTGTGGTTTTAATGTCACGATCTATTCCTGTATTGTCGAGCCACCAAACTTGTGCCAGTCATCAGGAAAAACCTATTGTGACATCATTCAAGGATGTGTTCTATTTCTGCCTTGTCGAGCTGCCAAGCTGGCACCTCTCATCAGGGAAATTCCATTGCCGCGTAGAGTGAGAAAGAGGGGCTGCGACACCAGAAATACCCATTGCCGAGGGGAAGGTTTCCAAAGTCAATTACCTAGCTCACGGGTTCAAGGTCACTATATATTCCTGTCTTGTCAAGCCACCAAACTGGCTTGTCATCAGGGAAAAACCATTGCGACATCATTCAAGGTCACAATATATTCTTGTCCCGAGTTGTCTTGTCGACCCGCCAAACTGGCACCTGTCATCAAGAAAAACCTATTTTCACATAGCGGTTGGGGGAGGGGGTTGCGACACATACTTCTAAGGAGTGGTAGTGAGAGGAAGTGAAAGGGGTCTCAAGGCAAGTAGAATAATCTCTCATACTCTTCGCTAAGCGGCCATCCAGAGAAGATTCTCACTAGCGATGCCGAAGGAGGAGCGCCCTGTGCCGTGGACTGTATGCCAACAAATAAATAAAAAACTCTAATGCCCATCCGAATCATAACCAGGCATAAATAACTAATGAGCTCAAATAAAAAAGAAATGATTATACATATAGTCATAAGAGCGTACAAAAAAGCAATTAACACAAATAAAAAACAAATGAGACAAGAATAAACAAGTTTGGAGCACTGGAGAGGGGGTCAGGAGGAGAGAAGGGAGCGTGTAAACCAACAGCTAATTAGAGATCTAGGTCGTGGTTACGTGACCAAATTCAACCAATCAGATCGCTGTTCCCATAGGGCCACTCAACTACTAATATATTTACTTTGTTAAGTATATGTATTTTTTATCACCACGTCTTACCACCTGTTCAGTTTGATAACATATTATTATAATTACTTTAATGGAGTAGGAGTGAAAATGAAATCATTTTTAGAGGTAGACTACCCACATTTGCGTGGAACTAGAGTATGAAACCGTTTAGGATAAACCATTTTCAGTTGACCCGACTGGGATTTGAATCCCAATCATTCCTCTTCAGCCGGCCAGTCTAAAACAAGTGACGCTTAAGCAATCCGGCCACTGAAATGGGTCAGTTTGTTAAGTCTTACAATATGCAATTATAAATTAAAGATAATTTGAGTTTTTATAGTATAATTTAGTTGAAAATTGACACTTGGTTATGGAAACTGGTGGCAAATATTATTTATTTCATACTGTAAGCCATATTTTTAATTTTTATTGGTTTGAATTTAGTTTGTGTTGAGTACTAGAATTCTCTTGAATGAGTTTTGATGAATATGTTTCTATTATAATGTTATTGTAGATCAGCTATTGTATTTCCTGATAAGACAAAATTAGTTAAGTTCATTTATGATTATAAAAAGTATTGTTTTCACATTTAAAATATTGTTTTATTTAGCACTGCATCTTAAGCCTGGGTTACAAGATGCTAATAGCCCTTTAACAGGGGCTAGTAGCCCTGTCATGGAGGCTAGTAGCCCTGTCATGTGAGGCTATTAGCCTTGTCACGGGAGCTAATAGCCCTATCATGGGAGCTAGTATTCCTGTCACGTGAAACTAGTAGCCTTGTCACGGGAGCTAGTATCCCTATCATGGGAGCTATAAGCTCTATCACGGAAGCTAGTAGTCCTGTCATGGAGGCTAGTAGCCCTGTCATGTGAGGCTAGTAGCCTTGTCACGGGATCTAGTAGCCCTATCACGGGAGGTAGTAGCCCTGTCAAGTGAGACTAGTAGCCTTGTCACGGGAGCTAGTATCCCTATCACGGGAGCTAGTAGCACTGTCACGGGAGCTAGTAGCCCTGTTACGTGAGACTAGTAGCCTTGTCACAGGAGCTAGTATCCCTATCATGGGAGATAGTAGCCCTGTCACGGGAGCTAGTAGTCTTGTCACGGGAGCTAATAGCCCTATCATGGGAGCTAGTATTCCTATCACGGGAGCTAGTATCCCTATCACGGGAGCTATTATCCCTGTCACGGGAGCTAGTATCCCTGTAACGGGAGCTAGTATCCCTGTAACGGGAGCTAGTATCCCTATCACGGGAGCTAGTGGCCCTGTCACGTGAGACTAGTAGCCCTATAACGGGAACTAGTATCCCTATCACGGGAGCTAGTATCCCTGTCACTGGAGCTAGTAACCCTATAACGGGAGCTAGTAGCCCTATAACTGGAGCTAGTAGCCCTATAACGGGAGCTAGTAGCCCTATAACGGGAGCTAGTATCCCTATCACGGGAGCTAGTAGCCCTATCACGGGAGCTAGTAGCCCTATAACGGGAGCTAGTATCCCTATCACGGGAGCTAGTATCCCTATCACGGGAGCTAGTGGCCCTGTCACGTGAGAATAGTAGCCTTTTCACGGGAGCTAGTATCCCTATCACGGGAGCTAGTAGCCCTGTCATGGAGGCTAGTAGCCCTGTAATGCGAGGCTATTGGCCTTGTCACGGGAGCTAATAGCCCTATCATGGGAGCTAGTATCCCTGTAACGGGAGCTAGTATCCTTGTAACGGGAGCTAGTAGCACTTTCATGGGAGCTAGTGGCCCTGTCACGTGAGACTAGTGGCCTTTTCACGGGAGCTAGTAGCCTTATAACTGGAGCTAGTATCCCTATCACGGGAGCTAGTATCCCTATCACGGGAGCTAGTATCCCTATCACGGGAGCTAGTAGACCTATAACGAGAGCTAGTATCCCTATCACGGGAGCTAGTAGTCCTATAACGGGAGCTAGTATCCCTATCACGGGAGCTAGTAGCCCTATAACGGGAGCTAGTATCCCTATCACGGGAGCTAGTATTCCTATCACGGGAGATAGTATCCCTATCACGGGAGCTAGTAGCCCTATAACGGGAGCTAGTATCCCTATCACGGGAGCTAGTAGCCCTATAACGGGAGCTAGTATCCCTGTCACGTGAGACTAGTAGCCTTTTCACGGGAGCTAGTATCCCTATCACGGGAGCTAGTATCCCTATCACGGGAGCTAGTAGACCTATAACGAGAGCTAGTATCCCTGTCACGTGAGACTAACGCAGCCATCATTGACCCAATAGTTGTCTTTAAGTTGCCAATTGTACCATTATACCTGTACGGGTACACATATCATTATGGTTTCAATATCAGAGCTACTATATTTTTCAATTTAAAGAAATCTATATTTATATGTGGCTGTATCCACAAATAACAAATATAATAGCTTTGCTATCTAATCCATCATAAGTGACCGTCGGTTTCTAACACTACTTTTTCCCATTTTTGTGGTGGAAAATACTTGCTTGCATGAATATGACAATGCAAACATGGTGATAACCTTCATGGCAGGAGATACATCAAATTCGGGAAATTTCATTTTGATAAGCACTTGTCGAACTCAAGTTTTGGGATGTTGCTAAACAACTGCTTCAGTGGTGTGTTACATTGCAATTCAATGAATTCAGGCTGAATGACCAGTTTCACTGTTTCGCAATCCTCATTAAACGGCACACTCAGGTGAGATGAATAAATGTTGGCAGTAACGGGTACTTTCAACAAAACGCTAACATTATAACTTCGTGGATGGCTTGCGTAGTATTTTATTTTACCTCTGGACACTGTCACTAAGCTATAAAATATATATAAAAACAAACGAGTGCTAAATGCATATTTTTCCTTGTTTTTACTCGTTTCTAAACACATTTTTTTAATCGGAATTTGGAATCCTTTCGTGACACACATTGAACCTGTCCTCGGGCCACATCTGGCCCGCTCGCCATACTTTGCCCATTACTGAGCTAGTGTGACCGAGGCTTCACAACTAGATCTTAATATTGCGTTAGAGATTATTGGTTTATTTTAGTTATATTAATAGGTTTATGTTTGTATCTTAATACAATTAATTATATTTTTAGCTCCACTACTTCCTACATACTTAGGTTATATGCTAGTAAGGCAGGTATTGGGAAGATGGAATGTAGAGAGAGTGTACCCACATTTTCGTGAAAATAGAGTGTAAATCTATTTAGGAAAAATAGCCCTGAATACATCAGACTTGTATTAGAACCCCGATATCCCCATCATTATCATTATCAGTTCAGTTGATCGCTAAATAGATTGTGACCCCCACAGGTTACTGGGAAGCGGGGTAAAGAACAACCAAGGAGTCACAAGAGAAAACAGATAGTTTTATTTTAATCTAGTCAGGTATAAAGGTAATGAAGATACTTCATATATTCATAATATGCCATTAGAGAGCCAATTCGTCGTCTGGCAATAAACATCAATTCAAGACGATTTAAACTTAGCATTCATAAATATACAACAGATATAAAGCCCCCAAAGGGAACATAGTTAAAGTAAAAACTCTAGATTATAAATCCAATAAAAGTCTCCTAAATATTTGGCAGAAGGCCAATGGTTGTTAGTTAACTCCCAACTGACCGCTGCAAAAGCGTATGCAAATCCAAAAACAAGAAGGCTTAATTTTAATAATATATACATAAGATAGCAATTATCGTCGAAATATATACGAAATTGCGAAGCCATAAAATTTACTATAAACATATATATATATATATATATATATATATATAATAAATAATGTATTCTGTCAAAGAAGACACAAAAATAGCAAAATAAAGCGATTAAATCTAAAATATATAAGTCTCAACAATAGCCGTTGAATTCTATACCTAAGTAACATTGGATAAATTAATTATATGATTTAAATTGACGTGTATGAATATGTTTAGTAAACCACCGTTAGAATCTATACAACCTAACATGATAACCTGATTTTATTTAAATATACATACAATAATCCACGCAATTAAAGCGTGTATACATTATCATAATAACGTCCCTGAAACTTGTAAAAATACCAATGTAATCGCTTAACTGAACTAAGGGAAGATGAGAGCGCGCCACAAGGACACAAAGAGTACTAACGCAAATCATGATTTCCCTTTAAGACCAATATTATTTATATCAGAACAGAATTTTGAATAAAGTTTCCTAGCCCTAGTTTATATCGGCGCCCTCACCTTTGTGCAAGCCAGTGGTACAATGAGTACCGAGGTGCCGTTCGGCTGTTGCCCGACTCAGAATATCCACCTTGACAGTTATGCCAAGCTAGGGCATCTGCGAAAGGGCTGATTTCCTGTTTGAGTACCGAGTCATAGTCATGACTCTTAACCTCGCGAATGAAATTAGATACCTATGAAATGAAACAGATGAAATGAGGCTGTAAGATAATAACAAGTATTAGTAAATTACCAAGCTACAAAAGAATTACAGGTGTATTAGTAAATGTCCCTGTGAGGTGGAATTTATGATTGTGAGTGATTGTGTTGGTTCGTGGAAGTTGGGGAGGATTTTCTTTTCTTGGGATGTGGAGAGGTGTGTTTAAGGTATGGCGGTGAGTTTTGAGTGATTTAGTGAGTCGATTTCCGGGAAGGATCGAAAGGTTGATTTGACTTTTAGGGATAGGTTTGACGTGGATGGATACATTTCCATTACCCATCTGGGGCCGCCCCCGGTGCCAGGATTATCCTCTGACTAGTAGAGAACCTAGACGGTTGTCCCAGTGGCGTCCGGCGGCGGCAAAGGTAGTAGATAGTTTGCTGTTGGTAGGATTTTCTTTTCTTGGGATTAGGAATGAGGTGGATACATTTCCATTCACCATCTGGGGCCGCCCCCGGCACCAGGATTTTCCTCTGGCTAGAAGTCCTAGGCGGTTATCCCTGTGGCGTCCGGCCGTGACTAAGCCTGTAATGGCATGGAATGAGCGAATTGTGTGTGAAGTCGGGTTAAAGAGTGGATCAGGAATTGGTTGGGTGGGCTGGTGAGGTTGCCGGTGGTTCTGCTGTCACTTGGGCGTAGTTTATTGTCAAGTATAATTAGTAATTTTTTATTCTACTAGGAATGTTACATCTAGGATTTTTTATAATATTTTTTTCTTCTAGGATTGTCAACTAGGGATTTTATTATTATTATTTTTTTTTTAGATTTAAAGTATAATTAATGGCTCAACTACGCCAAACTGGGTCGTTTGTAATGTCTCTGTTCAGCAGGGTCGTAGCGTCCTAGGTCCCTAACTATCTCGTTGGAGTGTGTCTCTGTCTGCTCGTACAGTCTCTTGTTACGGTCTTTGTAGATCTCCTGGAGCTACCTACAGTTTGTCATCGTATGTAAGTATGTGGTTCTAGTGCGCCAAGGTGCCCCAGTGATTGTTCTTAGTATCTTGTTTTGTGTTGTTTGAATGAGTACCGAGGTAAACAATACTAGCCAATATATAGCAAATACAACCTACACATGTTCTCAGAGAAGGGGGGAAGTATGGTGGAAACAAAGAACAAAAGAAGGGAGATGACTTGCGTTCTTGAACCTTAGCGGTCAGTCCAGTAACCACTTGAAGTTTACAGAACATCCCAGATGGCGTAACCGGAAACGATCTTGATCAAGTTAAGTCCTTGTTTGTTGTGGGCAGGGCTTCGATGACGAGGAGAGGCGCTGACCAGCGTCTCATTTCAGTCGATGATGTGTAATCCAAGGGAGAGGATGTCATAGTGTGTTTGTGCTTCATCAGATGGTGAGTGTTGTAACTCCATATTACTGGGTGGTATGCGTTAGATGTTGTTATTTGTTGTAACTTCGTTGCAAGATGTATCAGTCCATTCGACCACAGAATCATACTTAAGCTTGGTTAAATACTCACACACAACAATCTTTCTAAACAAGTAGCATTGTTTACTCATTTCACTGTTAGCCAGGCAGTAAAAAGTACTACTTAAGAATAGTTAATTTGTAAAATGTAAAACATTTTATTATGGTTCATATTATCGAGACAATGGCTTACAATAATTTTAGGAAAAAATATTCATTCATGTTATCCTATTTTCACCAAACTCAATAACAACATCTAATATGCTATTTTTTTTTGTCAACATCCCTTTTTCTCAACTAATACAAAGCCTACAGCGATGAATAAGGTATCAGTGTAAAGGATTTTTTTTACCGACTTCTGACATAGCATACTCAGTTTACGTTAAAACACATTGTTTGTTTAAAATTTAAGTTAAAAGAAAGAAAATATAACAATATTTGTGTATCAATTACCGAGAATAAGCTTTATTTGCTATTTTGTGTATACACTTCGCTGAGTATTCAATTTCAACAACCCAACAAAAGACTAAATATTGGAGGGGGAGGTTGAATGTTTGAAACTTTTGCAAGGGTTTACTGGTATTCTTACTAAAGCAATTCCCTACAATATTTGTTATGGGTATGGTTTAAGTAATTATTACACCCTTAAATTAAAATATAGAATCTAATATAATGAAGTAAAAATAATTCTGCCTTATGTGGTGAAAACAAAAATTGTTTGCATTATGTCCGTTTTTAATAAATATATTAGTAGCCAAGTAGCAAGGACATAAAATCCTATATTTTTTCTGGTTTAATTTAATTTAAATTATTTACTAAAGATTCCACATTTAGGCTATATTATCTTTCCAGATAAAATAAATTATCTTTAATTGAGGAAAACTGATTTCATATTATATTTCAATTGAAAGTTTTTCGTCACAATATTATATATTTTAATACATTGCTTTGATGTAGGGATGAGTGTTGACTAAATGATGTAATACTGTTGACCAGCGCTTCTTAGCCGGGAGCCGCGGAATATTTTATTGGTTGACCTCGAAAATATCATTTAAAATGTTCGTTGCTTATTACTGAAGTAAATTATCTTTAATTCTACATTTTGGAAGAAAGAATTCGACTATCGTAAGGATGTAGGTACAGTAGACTCTCAATTCTCCGGGGTAATGGTGTTACACCCTCTAATTTCTTTACCTCGTAGCAATAGGCCACTAAAGAAAATACTACAAGGATAAAAGGGAATAAGCTAACATAATAATAATAAAGATAAAATAGCATCAGCAAGAGTTAAATGTAAAGAGTAATTTAATTCATTCAAAAATAACAGACGGTAATTTAAGTGGCCTTAACTTATCTAGTAGAACAAAGAAAAACATAGTTGATTACATTAATGCTAATATTACACCCCCCGCCGATCCTATAGGTAAGGTCCCTAAAACTACAAGATAGGAAGGATGTAACGTACATATTTAAAATTACAACTGAAAAAGAGCAGTGTTTTAAACCAAGAATACTTTAATTTGCTCAAAGCAGGAAACAAACAATGGAAAGTGTGGCCTTAATTCAAAAACTTCCAATAGCCACTACTGTAAAAGAAAACATTGCATCATACGCTGTACCTTCACAATAACAGGACTTAAGGTCTTTCATAAATTGTTACACAAAAATGGGTATAAATATAAATAAGCCGATTGATACCCATGAATAAGTGCATCGGATTTACTGCACAAGAATACTGTGTGTGACGCCCACATTGAGCGCTGGAAGCGTACCCAAAAACAACCATGAGGTTACAAGAGAAACATAGATTATATTTCAGTTGGTGAAATTACAATGATAGAGTTGATACAATAGTATAGTTTACATAAAAGGCTTAATGAGCCTACGTTTAGTCTGGCAAGATATTGTCCGAGCCGCTACGACGTACAAAATATTTACCGCCCCCCACAGAGGGAACGTTAAAGTAAATGTTTGATGCCTAGATTCAAATTTACCGCCCTAGGGTGCACTTACATTCATAAGTACAAGATGGCTGACACATTTAGTTTTGAGTGCACATAGCACTAACTGGCGTTTAAATTAAATATGTAAGATAAAGTGCCCATTAAATTTAGCTTTATATTCCTATAAATATATACATGGCTTAGTGGCCCAATATTTTATACACAGATCCCAACAATGGCTGTTGAGTGCTAATCCTAAGTAACGAAGCTTAACCTAGTATTACAAATAAGTTTTAGATGTGTACAATAAGTTCCGCAAACTCCCGTTGCACCCATGATAACCTAATCAAACAATTGCACATAAAATACCCTCATAACTAAGTGAACGTATATTGTCTTAAAATACCCAAGATTATATCAAAAGATCGCTAAGATACGCTAAGTTAAAGGCTCGGGTGCACCTACAGTTAAAGGCGTACTAAGTCTAACATGAATTCCACTAGAAAATTACTATTATAAATCCGTGGTTCACCCACGTTAAACCATATTAGAATCCCCATTCATAAACATGAAAATATTAAAGAAGCTACAAACCGTAATTTTGAATAATATCCCTCCCCATATTTAAATCCAAACAGAATTTTGAATAATATCCCCAAATATTAGTTCTAAACCAGCGCCCTCACCTGGTAAGAGCCAGTGATACAATGAGTGACATTCAAAATAACACCCGCTGTTTTATAGCACAAAACAGGCCATACACGTTCTCAGAAGAGGGGGAAAGGAAGGGGAATACACAGAAAAAAAGGAAGGCTGAAGACTAGCGCTCTGGACGTATCGCGGATAGCCCAGCAATTACTCGGTGACTCTAGAACATCCCCGAAGCGGGGCCGGATGTTAGCGAAGTCAGGTTGGCAACTAGTTTATTGTGGGCTGGTTCTTGGACTTCCTGCAAGGCGCTGGCTTGGCTCGTGTCTCAGTCTTCTATATCCAAGCCACGGGAGTGGATGTGTTGGTGCGTGCGTGCGTGTGTGTGTGTGTGTCCCATCCGACGGGGAGAGGTCTTGGTCAGCCTTGGTGAGTGTAGACCCTCCATATTACCGGGTTGTTGGATTTAGATGTTTGTTATTTGGAACATCGTTACATGTGTGACATCTCGTGTCCTTCTAATTACTTCAATTCAAAGTTTACATTAGTCACAAGGATAATTCATGGATGTAATCCATGAAGTAAGAGATTCAAACGCAAGAAGTTGCGCCGCCACATAACAGTTTACTTTAATCTAAAAATTTTACGTCAAATGGTTATAGAGCTATAAGGTAATAACTAAAAAACATTCTTGATATTTCCATATAATCTATATATGTTCTCTAACACCCCGAACAGTTATATGAAACGTAACTTCTCCATTACGCTGATCGTGTTACGACTATTTACAATTAAAAGAAAACAGGTCTATCTCACAAGACGCTAATACAAGGTCAGTGCTACATATTAAATTAACAATATACCAAACGAAATATCTCCTTTGCGTTGACTCAAAGATTTGACTTTTTACATAATAAGTTTGACCTACATGACCCCAAAACAAAAGTTTGCTGTAAAATTAATATATATTGCCAGACGTGATTTCTCCATGGCGTTGACTCAAACATCTAATAATTTACTCCATTGGACCCTCATCCATGAACCCAATAAATAGTCTGTTCTAAAAACACAAATAAATTTATATCAAACGTAATGTTTTCCCCGATCCCTCCTACATGACCTTGATACATCGTCTGCTTTATCCCAAAAGTTATTTCATAATGCTCTATTTAATACAATTTACATTCGCCTATATATTGAGTCTAGAAAACAAGAAAAAGGGGGAGGTTTCACATACTAGTCAATCACGCAGTAACAAATCATTACGTAATCATGGTGTAGTTTCACAAGTCTTCCTGGTCGCTGATTGGATGTCTATCGTCGCAATGCAGCTGTTTATGATAATTCATAGTTCATCTCTTTGACCGACGTAGGAAACATCCGATGTCCGGCGAGGGTTTCCTTATCCCTCCACCAGGGGGCGATATTGGCCTGTTGATTTGGCGCCTGGACTCTTAGAAAACATCGCCCAGTGTTGATATAATTCTCGGGCCGGGTAGATCGTCGAATACGGACTTCTCAAGTCGTTGTCGCCCCACGCTTCTACATTGGTGGTTTTGACTTGGTAGTAATGTAGTGAGGCCAGCTTGAAGATCAGAAGGTACGTGAGGAACAGTATATAGTAGACTGTTGATAATGAATATTTAAGAACGCTAATTTGATGTATGATTGTTGGGGCTACATTGGGCTACAATAGTGAAGTTTACTATTGTAGGATACGTCGAGGTTTTTTTTGGAGCGTGTAGTATGCTTAAAGCGACTGAACGTGTAATATCAGGTTGGGTGGGGTAGTAATTGTACAATACGAAGATTGTATTGTTTCACTAAAAAAAGATTAATTCAATAAGACCAGGTTTGTTTTATATCAATAAAGCAATGAAAACAATTAATAACCAAATCTATTCATTAAATATAAAAAGCTAGAAGGTCCTTTCTAAACTGTTACAAAAGCGTCTGAATATCTACAGACATTACGAAAATATATACTCTTCCAATGTAAAGTTATATCTTTATATTCCATACTTCTACTTTAAATATCACGAGAGTATTCTAATTTTACACAAAGCGAGAGTACCTTCAAGTACTACGATATACATTTATACTACAAACATTACGTAAACTAACACGAGAGTTTCACAACTCAAACCTAATGTAAACTCACGTTGGATTACTTGAATCGATATCACTCAAATACTGAACAAAGACTAACAATTGATACTAAGTTAAAGAACATTTAGAAGTTCGCCACATTTCAAATATAAATATATGCGAAGAATAGTCAAATTTACGTTACACAAAGTATTGGAATGAATATAAATGATTTTAAATGTACAACTACAAAAGCTAGGATAATACGGATAGTCAATATATCCAGATTATTAAGATAGATAATTTTAATATATTTCAATTAACATTTCGTTAAGTTAGAACAGCAAACATTGAGAATTTACCAACATCATTAAGAAACAAGCCCTCAGGTGGCGACACGAAACAGAAGTTTCTTTTAGTTTTAAATAGTATTAAATAATGCCCATACTTAATAAACAAATATCAGCCTATCTCGACTATAACAAAATTAAATTAAATAGTTAAAGTTCCATAATTCAAACTTGTACGAAAAACTATAAATATTTACAGAGTATTATAACTTTTCTTCACAGAGTCCATATTATTGGAAGTCGTCTCCTGACGATATAGAATAATAAACACAGTCCATAAATCATGGCGTCGCTTTTAAAAGTACATTATAAATAAATATTACAGAGGTCCATCCTCGATGGTGCCAAATTCAATAGTCTAGTTATTTCTTCCATACTTTCATATTATATAGTTGTCTACTGCGTAGGTATGATAAAAGGGGGAATTTGTCCAAACTAAGCCGGTAACGTCACATTTTGGAGGTTAACGCCATTTTCCTCACGTATGACATCATGCTTGTTGGTCACTTATTGGTCATCCCGCTTCGTATAGACGATACTCCGAGATCAGGTGATGGTTGCTCAAACCATCCGAAAGAGGGCAGCCATGTCCGCGTCCACTCTTCGCCAGGTGTGAAGAAAACCAACCCATCAGATATGTCTAAACCGGGCTAGTCGGAACATCAAGTGCTGATACATCAAGGCAAGGTTGTCCCACTTCTCGATTTAGGACGTTTTTAAGTTCGCCAGGTTACTAGGCTGTGCAAGCCAGTTTATCCAGAGGGTACGTATATGAACAGTTTAGACTGTAGAGAGTTGATAGTGAATTATATTGAATGATATTGTTTGTATATTGCTTGAAATGACATGGCACTACAATAGGGAAGAATACTATTGTAGGCGATTTGAATAAATGTCAACGTTTCTTGGAGTGGGTAGTATGAATCAGACGATAGTCCATGCAGCATCGGTTTGGGTGGGGCTTCGATTGTAAAAACCAACTCTTGTATTGTTACAATGGGGTGAGGGTAATCACGGATAGTAGACATCACGGATGGTACAAATAATCCCCATCTGTTTACCATCGGCATTCGAAATTTGCTGCCCTTCGTTTCTACTTAAGTGTTCAACAGCAGAGGTCCCATTAAATACATTTATGTAAGTTAATTTTTGTTTGTTTTTTATCATAATAAGTAGATTAGTCCACTATTTTATAATACATCTTAATTATTAATATGTTAGTAATAACTAGGGGGCTGCGAAAATTTGTAATAATATTTAGGGGGCCGCTATTGACCATTAGTACAGAACCTAGCATTGTATGGCTTAGCCAGCTTTTTTGTACATTATATATTATAGCTAGTTAGTCCAAAAATTTATTTTAGTTTTGAAATATGTACTTTACTTTCGCGCTTGTGACAGTTTAGTTAGTTTAGTTCTGTTAGAAATTTAGTCAATGAATAATTTTTTTTAAATACATAAAGATCAAATTATTGGTTTCCCATTTTTATTTTGGTGCTTCATGTCTTTCCTATCTAAACTATTGACATAAAAACAACACAAACTGGGTAATGATGAAGAAGGTATTATTTATATTAAATGTGCCTGCATTTGCGCGTTTATATTATAGAAACCATCTTCAGAGAAATGAAGTGACATTTTCATGCACTTTAAAAATAATCTTATAAATTCACTAAACATATCTCTCTAAGCTGATACATTATTTGAGACATATGCCAATCTTCTCCTGACTCAAATAATATTATTGAAACATTAGTGACACAGTTTTTAAATTGATAGCCTTTTAGGAAGGTCAGAAGGCCGGTAAATGGCAATAAAAGCTGTGGGTGCCAGGAGGGTCACTTTGGGTGACGGCTGGAGGAAGGCGCTGAAAAATGGATGGCTTCATGAATAGTTAAGGTGGAAACGTGAGTTGCGTGCGCAACCATCCACTAGGTCTCTATATTGGTTATTGTTCCCCGTGGGAAAAAACAGTAATACAGTATAGTGCGAGCCTTACACCTCAGACCGTATGACCACCAGATCACGAGGAGTATGCCAATATCATCTCTTCTCTCTGATGAAACTTAGCTATGTTTACATTTGTTGAAAATAGTTCCCTTGTCTTTGTTACCGCATCTCTTTATCCATTAACTACGCTGAGGTGTTTAACTTAGAGAAAGTGCAGGGAGGGAGAGTGTAAACCCATCCTCAACATACCCTACTGAGATTTGAACCATGGTCTGCTTGTCGTCAGACGTCCAGGGTATTATGATAGTGACACAAGTAGTTAGATAAGAATATAACTCGCATCTCCCACGTTGCCCTCCATGACGTTACTCAATGTGACCCAAACAGTCGCGAACTGGCTGAATGATGTGCACTACCAACACCAAACTCGTCAAACTCCCTCTAATCGCAGAGCGCCAGTGACTGGAGAAGGTAAACAGAGTAATACAATGGCTAATAGCTTTGTGGGAGACTCAATACACAGGTACATATTTTATTTATTTATTTATGTTAAAATAATATGTGTATATTGTCTAATAATAAGTAAAATATTAATATGTATTACCCGCCTCGGTGGTTTATCTAGCTAACGCGCTTGATTCGTGTTGAGCTAGACTGCCTAGGATGGGGAGATCAATGTTCGAATCTCACTCGGGTGGACTGGGGGTGGTTTTTCCTAAATGATTTTCCACTCTACCTCCTCGCAAATGCGGGTTCACTTCCTCTCTCTTCTTACTTCCCAATTCCTATCACAGTAGTGTAATTAGTACATAAGCGTATAGCCCGACTGGTTAGTAAGACGCAGTTCCAAGTATAGACTATATAATAATGTGTATTCGTGAAAAGTTTGGGGAAACTTATTTACAAATTAAGGGGCCCATCACGCCTACCCTCATGATCAATAATAACCTCCCCCCACCCCTTCCCTAGACATCCTATAACACACAGTTTAAATATCTTTGAAATAGTGTAACTGATAATATTGATATCTGAATCAATTGAGACAATTTCAAAACAAATGGCTTAGCGTATGACAACATAATAGTGTCAAAAAAGCCAGCGTTTATTATTTTTCTATAATGTGAGAAAATCACCCGCACCACTCACAATAATCTGTATTGTATCTCTTTCCCTGACTTAGAAAAACGTACTTTATTAAATTGGGTCTTAGTATTTATTTTATTATTGTGTCGCAATTCTGAAATAGCCTTTTTCGAATACGAAAACACAACATAATAACATAAAATGTTCTTTAGCTAAAATACATTATTACAAAATAAAATCTGAAGAGGGAATTTTAGAAAAATATTAATTTAAATCATATCAAACAGAAAAAGCTTTTCTCCTTTAAATAAAAAATGTACTAATAATTTAATGAGCTGTTAAAATGGTTTTCTAATTAGTAAGCTTCTAATACAAAATGTCTACCAACTGCTTAACTTAAGGATTAGAAGTAAGGAATATTCATTAAGTATGAGTGTAGGGAACGGGAGAAAATATGTGTTTTTTGCAGTTTTTATAGCAAAACCTTTTGGCCGAAGTAAATATAATATGTCTCCAATAGAAACATGGAGTATAATTTTCTTCACGTGATAATAACAACAGTTGTTGAATATCTGTCATGGCGGCATTAGATGATTAACTTTTTAAATAAAGATAGAATGTGGTTATTAAATTCATGTATACCCTAAACAGATATTCAACAACCGTTGATATCACCGTGTGGAGAAAATTGAACTTCATATTTCTACTGAAGAAATATTTTATTTCTTTTGACAAAAAAAGTTGATATACTTAAAAAGATCAGGGGTAAGAATATAAACATGTATGTATAACACATCTTGGGGTGCATCAGCCGGTATTTAACCTCCTCAGTTACTGCAGCCCTGTGTCCTGGGGTCCACGGCCACGCCTGCGGCTGGTGCTAGATAATAAACCATCACGTCACTTGATGTGGACCGATTAAAAATTACAAAATTTAAGATTTTCAGAAATCCCCAATTTGAAAATGTTTAGAAATCTCTTATTTTTAATTTATGTACAAAATTTTACTGTCGGTTTAGCTCCAAATGTACAACATGTGTACCAACCCTTATGAAAATGTATACAAAAAACTATTTAAAAAAACTATTGAAATATTTCAATGGGTAAATTTGGACAAATACTATTAGTCAAAACTTTAGAAATTTACTATTGAAAAATACTTTAGAATTATACTTATGGGAAAAACTATAGACACTTACTATTGAGAAAAACTTTAGAAATTTACTATTGAGAAATACTTTAGAAATTTACTATTGAGAAATACTTTAGAAATTTACTATT
>CABFVX010007925.1:0-27429 GCA_902151425.1 Timema shepardi
TTGGTTATCTGGAGTTTTATTTCTACCTGCCTGCCAAATTTAAATTTTCTACCAGCCTTAAAAGTTATTTTTCAGTTTATACCCCCTATTTACCTAAGTCCAAATAAATAATTTTAAGTTTTCATACTTGTATACTATTATTTGGTGTGATCTGTTTAACTGTTTGCAAAATTTTAATATCTTTTTTTACCTCATCTAAAAAAAAGTCTAATCATATTCTCCCAATTTTCCGGAGATACATTTTGAAAGTTACCCTCTTTTAGATTTTTATGGTTAAATGGAAAAATTCTGATAAATTTCAGTGTTATAAGTAATCTAGAAGTGGGTTTTATTTTGAGGATTGTTATACTTTCAGCTTTAAAATAAAGATTGGTACGTAAAGAATTAAACATTGATTGAAACATCTACCTTTAAACATTGCTTAAAACTGTTAGTAGTGTACACTTTAAAAACTATTTTTATAACTAAAGGTAATTTTTATGTTGAGACTTTAACTTTAAGTGGCTTAGATTTGTTTGTCAAAATGGCTAATTTAAAGGAAGATTTAGACAACTATCTCTCAAGAAATGATAAATCTCAGTCCACGATATCTATGCCCGCTTTACTTAGCAAAGTAACAAAACCTAAATTTGGCCAATGGTTTAGTAAACCTGAAACGGAAGATACGCCCAACGGTTGGTTATCAGAAGCTCAAAAAGATTGTTGTCCAAGTTTAGTGAGTACAGTTTGTAAACAAGTGGTTTTGAACTTTTTAAATTATACGTCACACTTTGGTTAAATTACACACCGACCATTAAGTTTTACAAATGACAATACAGTAAAACAATGGTTTTAAATTACTGTTACAAACAAAACCATTATAAATATGTTACATCTTTATAAACTTATCAATCAACCAAAGATTACTATTATTTGCAAGAGGCATTTAAAAAATGTATACTAAATGAATTAAAAGGTTGGTATGCTTAAGTTTTTGTCAATACAGAATGTGTGGATAGCACACTAGAATAGGCCAAGTACGCTTCAAGTAGAAAACGTTTATGGTTCCTTTTGAGAAAATATGGGCCTATTTAAAAAATAAATAATTTAATAATACTTAGCACCGCGTCTTAGCTATTACCCGTTCGGGTTATAGGCTACTCTTAAGTACTGTATTAATTATGCTGATGGGTTAGGAATTGGGAAGGTTGAATATAGAGGCTAAGTGAACCCCCTATTGCGTGGAGGGAAAGTGGAAAATCATTTAGGAAAAACCATCCCTAGTTCACTCGAACGAGATTCGAACCCTTATCTCCCTGTCCTTGGCAATCTAGCTCAACACGAAATTAGCGCGTCAGCTAACTACGCCACCAAGGCAGGTAATAATTCTACTTTGCAGTGTTATTTATTCCATAAGAAAAAATAGGTCACACATTAAAATATTTAATTGGTTGATTAAATAATTAATGAAAATATTTCCATCAGAATACACACATGACAAATTTATGAATAAGTTTAATCAACAAATTTATTCTCTAAATGTATTAATCAAATTACATTAAGATTTATATATTTTGAAAACATTTAATAAATACATCATCCAAACATAACTCAATAAGTTGCCCAGATAAATTTCATAATGTAACTATTGATGATGACATGAAACTTTCCTGTGAGGTTGTATGCAATTCTTCATGATCCTGCATCTGCACACCAAAACAGCTAAGTATGTCGTCATCGAATGATGTGTACCATTTGCAATAACCTCCCCTAAATTATTTCAAAAAATGCATTTAATACAAGTAGTTTATTTTACCGGTAGGCCTATCTATAATAATTAAAAATTAAATTTATTAATACTAACTTGGTTAGATTAAGCTAGGTTGGGAAAGTATCATAATAATAAATATAAACTGTGCTGTCTTGTTTTATTCATGCCATCATCAATAGCCTACATATTATTTTGCCTTTTTTTAACTGTTTCTCATGTATAATTATTTAATTCTGATTTAGGTGAAATGTGTGGCTGTTACATTCGGTTCATGTGATTTTGTTAAGACAATAAATAGGGGCCTGTAGCATACTTTGCGTTTTAACCTAAGTTTTATGACATGTTAAGACAAAGTCATTAATAAATATTTTTTCTCTCCATAAAGTAGGTACATGTATGTCTAGTGAAACATCTAGTTTGTACATAGTTTTGCATTATGTGAATGGACATATATAAGAAATCTCTAGTTCCAGATTTTAAGGTCATTTTAAAATATAGATAGGCTCCTAGAGCCGAATGGTCACTTAGGTGGGTGAGTCTCTATTTTATTTTATTTCAAAGTTTTGTTTTAGTCTATTTTTCACATTTTTATGTTTGAAATTTTTTTTGACAAATAGACTTGGATAAGACAGCATTTTGAAACAACACCATTGGAAAATAAGTCGAGTTCTGTAACAAAATAAGATTTTAATAGGTCATTATGAACCACATATTGCGAGTTTTGTTGCATTTTTTTTTTCTACAAGGGTAGAGAAATTAAAACTGGTGCAAACAATAGTGCCAACTCATTTTTTAGTAATTTTGGATAAGGCAAGTTTTGCAACTGCACGCCTCAAATGTACTCACAAAAGCACAGAAGAACCTAATTATTTAAAGGAATGGTCCCAACATGACATCACAAATAATCTAGTACACAATAGATAATCTGTTTATTATTGGCTGTTATTATTTTTTATTTAAAAATAATATCTTTCACTAGAATACTGAAGCCTAATCAGGAACACACTATTTTTTATCTGTGGTCCTCTCAAAATATTATTTTATCTTAATCCTGTTTCATTCCTTTTCACTAACATATTTCCAAAAACATAAAATATAATATTTTACCTATATATTTATTTTGGTAAAATATTGTATATAATATAGGTAAAATATTCTCTTTTATGATAACTACTCTTATGAGATAGTGATGAGAAAGAAAGCATTTTTGAGGTAATCTACTCTTATTTGTTTGGAAGGAGAGTGGAAAACCATTTAGGAAACCCCCCTTTATTAGACCCGACAAGGATTTGAACCCCAATCTCCTGTCATCAGCAGGGCAGTTTAAAATGAGAGTGACGTCTTAGACCATTCAGCCACTAAAGTGGGTAAGGAGGAGTCCACCTCAAGCTAGACAACTGTGTCCAAACTATTTCATTCTCTTACTAACTAAATAATTACAAGTAAATTATATCAAATTGTGCCAAAAACATTATAGGGCAAAAGGTTTTGGACAGAGCTTAATGTTTGATTCATTTTAGATTTTTTATTATCATATTTTTTCTTAAACCTAACAAAAATATTATAATATTGTCATTCTGTTAATTATTGTGGATGAAACTGCCCTGGGTTGTGTACTTCCATGTGTATTTTATCACCATGACATCCCCATCCTCTTTCCACATAAATGCAGCTGCACTACCTCTAAGCAATTTTCCTAACCTTTTTCTTTACCTTAGATCCATTAATAAAGATTACTATAAATGTAATAATTTTAAAAAGAGAGATTAGTTTGCATTTCAGAGGAGCCAAAAGTTTCTTGGTTGTCTAATATTGAAGAATACGGTGAAGTTTATGTGATCTTTAACACCTTCTAAGCAGGTTTATTTTAGAAATGTCTTAAAAAGTAAAGAATTAAAAGAAATAATGTGCCTTCCAGTAGGTTACCTCTACATTATGTTTGTGGTGTTATATTCATAAATGAACAGTTCTAAGTGGTAATTATATTTGTTGTTTCAGACTCGAGTGCAGAGGATTCTGGGATTTTGTTGTTTTGTCTTTATGGGAATCTTATGTTTCACCTTGGCGGCTTTGTACATCCCTGTGCTGCTCTTTAAAGCCAGAAAATTTGCACTTCTCTACACCATGGGAAGCTTATTTACGATATGCAGGTATGATACAGTATCATCAAATATGTCTTGTCTTTTAGGAATGAAGTTATCTGGGGAAGAGTTGGGGTACAGGGAGTACATGAGATAGTAGAGGAAGCAAGACTGAGATGGTATGGGCATATAATGAGGATGCCAAAGAAAATGTTGGAAATGAAGTATGTGGGAAAAAGACCGCAGGGGGGGCCAAGAATGAGATGGGAGAAGCAGACATAAGAAATATTTCAAGTGAGAGGAGAAGAATGGAAGAAATTAAAAGAGGAAGAGGGGTGAAAGGATAGAGGAATATGGAGGCATTTTACTAAAACTGACCCGGCCACAGGCTGGAAATAGTTGATGATGATGATCAATAGAGAAAAATTATGTGGGAGTGGATCAGCATCTGCAGGAACCAGGGATGGTAAACCAGATTGTACTCTTCAAGGAATTGAACCTTGGCCTTTAGGATCTTTCTGACATCATTCACTTTACTGTGTTGGCACTCAACCTTTACTCAGATAGTAATAGTTCTTAATTTTAGTATTAAGGCTATCAATGCCAAATGCTATCCTATACTCCATTCACGGTAGGAATTTCTCTCTGAAAGGTCTTTTTTCCTACCAATATCCTACTATATAACAGATTTCTGGTAGGGAAAAAGGCCTTTCAGAAAACAATTCCTACGGTGAACAGACTTTACGTTAAGTGTGTAAGTATTGAGTTGTGTTCAACAAGTTTACTTAGAAGCTATAGCTATTTTTACTGGCATAGGCTTATGATAACCAATATACTTTTTTTACATAAATAATATGGTTGAAATATTTCTAGCTTCTCATTCCTTTGGGGTCCAATAAATCATTTGAAACACCTTTTCTCTCGAGAGCGTCTGCCATTCACAGCAGCATACTTCGGCTCGCTGATTGCCACGCTGTACTTCGCGCTGAGTGTTCAGAGCACGCCCCTCACAGTGTTGTTTGCTGTGGCACAAGTTATGGCACTACTCTGGTTCTTGATAAGTTACATACCTGGTGGTCAGACGGGACTAGCTTTCTTCACTCGCCTCTGTTCATCCGCTGTCACAAGTACTGTGTCAAAGACTTTACCAATCTGACAGTGTTTATATACTACTGTAATTATTTATTATTAAAAAAGAAACAGCTGTTTTTGAATCTTTGTACATTTTTAACATTATTTAATAAATAATATTGTATAATTGGGGTGGGTTGAAGAGAACAAGTAAGAGAAAATGACAAACCACCCTCACTGCAGCCAATCAAACAAATACTGGATCAAATCAAAGTGTATATTTTAAATGTTATTTTTATACTCACTGTGAACTTGCCTTCAACCATCCCTGTATAATGGCCCATTCTTGCGTCAGTATTTAAAAATGTGATTAGTTGCCATATCATTTGAATTATTTAAATAAATAAAAAAGAGAATTTGGGCATGATATTTATGGATATAGACTAGAATTATGATATGAAGAACCTTATTCCTTGTTATCTAAATTGTCAACCAAGGTAGGGTTCTTTCTCTTCAAAGACACTTGTTAATAGCCCTGATAGACAAGTAGGGATGGGTAATTTAAGGATTTAGACATTGAAATATCTATTGTCTGCATTAAACCTGAATTCATGATGATACATCTGGATTTAATTTAGGTTTTGAGTATATTATTATTTTTTTGTGGAGGGAGGGGGGGGGGATTGAGATTAAATAAAATATGGGAGATTATTATGCTAAGTCATGACCTCTGGTCATTAAAAAAACTGGTGTCTGGAATTTGATGTTGAGAATAAACATTTGAGTGAAGATATATTTGTTAAGCTTATATTCTCAAAATATCAATACCATTAAAAATAATACAAACTTGAAATAAGAATGTTTATTTTGGAAAGAAAACTCAGCTTGATGGTAGTCTTGCACCAACTATTAATTGAGTCTAATCTAATTTTAGTATGGATTCATTTTTGTTGTGACTAGAAAATTGATTTTATTTGATTTTTAACCATTCTTCTCCATCAATTTAAACTAATTTAAAATCTTAAAACGAATAAAATAAATTAATAAGTTTTAAGACCAGGATTATCTTATATTCAAAAGGTATATCATTATGTATCATGGTCCCTTTTTATTTGGGTGCCCGGTAGCCAACCCTAACTACTATGCTACCGGAGCACCCTAGGGGGTTACATGGTTAGGATGGACCCCGAGCGGTAGGGGTTGGGATTAATGGTCCGTGGGGAATGAGGCTAGCGAGTTAATCCCAACGATCTGTTTATTTCTCCAGATAGTTACTAAGCTACTACATAGGTATTAGGAAATTCCCTGTGACGAGGGAGCACGCGTGATTATGGGACTCGTGAAAACTACTTAGAGACCCGAGATCGACTCTCCGGCCGGGGTGAACCGCCATATCACATGTTAACTCGTTCCTTCTCTACCGGCAAGCCGACTACACATCCATACAGCATCGCTTCCAACAATCGACAACGTGTGTGTTTCCCACACACCAACATGCCGATCCCGATTCCCATGAGTTCAAAGTTCCATTCGTCGCACCATACTCGCTCATCAACAGGATGAAGCTATATGAGCTATAGGCTGTTCTCAACAGGAAGGCAACCCAATATTCTTGACTTCCAAGGAAATGTATAAGCTAGGGCTAACCTCCTGCCAGAACAAACCTTACATAATTATGCTCTTACATATGCTTATTAAAAATATTTATAAAATCACTAATCGGAAAAAGGTACTGACATAGTAGCTTCATTACATTTTATGTCCCTCTCAAAGAACATTTTTGGGTGCACCACTCGTCCTTTAAAATATTAGCAAAACTGGTCCATGACTGTGCAGGACTTTTCTCTTGCTAATTGCTTGCCAAAATTGTTTAAAACAAACAAAATAATTGACACATTATTATCTGCCTCATCCCAAAATACAGGTATTTAATTTATCCATTACGAAGGCATCATGCCACCGTAATTATATCTGTAATGAGATAATAAGAGAGTCGCTTCTGCTGCTGATAAAGTGCTTATTCATGTGAAACAGTGTAAATGGTAATAAATCAGTGAGGATTTCATGAAATAGGCTTACCTCTACACAACCTTCTGTCTAGTAATTAAAGCTCCAACAATGGTGGGATAGCAACCGTAAGTAGAAAAACTGACAACGCTTACAAGTTACAATTCATTAATGTGTTTGACGAGCTTTATTTGTTATTAGTTTAAATTTCTTAACAATATTTTGAAATAGAAATTTGATATAAGCCACAGTGGGTTGAATGGAATGGAAAAGGTAAGAAGCATTTGGAACTAACCTCTGCCCTACTCCAAGGTAAGCAAAAAACGCTCAGCTTTATATCTTCTGAAAAAGTTGAACGTAAACAGCCAGAACCGACAAATGAATTATTACCTTCCACGAGTAGGCCTACTTCTGAAAATGATGTATATTTGGTTGCAGCTTCGTCTACATTAGTTGTTTCATCTTCCTCATCTTTTGGAGGACCTTTAAGTAAATTTTGTGTAAATGATGATACCTTGAAAGCAGAAATTCTGTGGTCCATGAATAAGGTTATGACTCATACTTCTGACAGAGGTTCATGTATTTCCAGTGATCTTTTCTCAATCATGTTTCCTGACAGTGTAATAGCACAGAAGTTCAAAATGCAAAAAGACAAACTTAGCTATTTAACAACCTTTGGTCTTGGCCCCTTCTTCCAAGAAAAACTCTCGGCGGAGTTAAAGATGATTGCATTTTTTGCAGTTTCACTTGACGAAAGTCTCAATAGAATTGCCCAAAAAGGACAAATGGACATCATTGTCCATTATTGGATCTCGAGTTTAAATGTGGTTTCGACCCGATACTTGAACTCTGTGTTTTTAGGGCATTTTACTGCAGCTGACCTCCTTGATTTCTTTACATCAGGTATGTCTGAATTAGGACTGCCTTTAAAGAATGTTCTACAAATTGCTGTTGATGGACCTAATATAAATTTAAAATTCCTTAAGGACTTCAATCAAACGATGAGAAAAATTTTTGATAACTCTGAAGACAAGAAACCTATTGATGTTGGCACATGCTCTCTTCATACAGTTCATGGGGCTTATAAGACAGCTCATAATAAGTGTGAATGGCAAGTTCATAATTTTCTGCGTTCGTTGTATTATCTGTTTAAAGATTTTCCATCTCGAAGATCTGATTTCATCCTCTCAAGTGGATCAGACCACTTTCCACTTAAAATGTGTTCCATCAGATGGGTGGAAAACTCAAAAGTAATTGAAAGAGCCTTGAAAATGATTCCGCTTTTAAAGAAATATGTGGCATTTGTGTGTTAAAAACCACCTGAAACAAAGAATTTCGATGTTGTACGAGACTTCCTAAAAGATAACCTTCTTGAAGCAAAACTCTTTATCTTACAGTCAGTAGTAGGAGAAGTGGAACCATATCTTAAAATATTTCAAAATGGCAATCCAATGTTGCCCTTTGTACATGCCGAACTTTATTCGATGGCACGTAGCATTGCTGCTCACGTCCTTAAGGCAAAGGTTATAAGCAACGTGAAAAACTCAGGACAGCTCTTAGCAACTGATGTCAAAAATGAAAATCTATTGAGCTTTTTGGACGTAGACATAAGCTTTGGTGCGAAATTTTTTTGTAAAAATGTGAAAGAACTTGATGTACAGCTCTTTAGAAAAGATTGCAGTCACTTCTTAGTGGAAATGTTTCAAAAACTGACTGGACCTAGGTCACCATTACGAAAGTGCATGGTGAAAGGTGCTTCATGCCTTTCACCAACAGTAATGACTAGTGGCACTCTAAGAGTACAACGGGTTAACATAGCACTCGAACAACTCACTTCAAACAACCATATTGCATACATTGAAGCTGAACATATAAGAAAAAACTACCTTGAAATCTGTGAGCAGTCTTCTGTTCAAGAAGAGCTGAAGACATTTGATTTCAATAAAACTAGAATAGATTCTTTTCTCTTCAACATCTTCATTAATTCAAAAGCTTGCAAGGCATTGCTGTCATTTTGCACGATGATATTTACAATGTTCCATGGAAACAGTGCTGTTGAAAGAGGTTTTTAAGTAAACAAGGAATGTTTGGTTGAAAATATGAAAGAGCTTTCTCTAATCTCCCAACGCAGCATATATTCACTGGTTCAGTCGGTAGGTGGCATACAGAATGTGGAATTTACAAGTGGGATGCTGCATGCAGCTAGGCGAGCAAGTTCCAAAAGCAGGAAAGCAATTGAAGAAATGAAGAAGAAAGAAAGTGAAGAAGCTAACAGATCAAAAACAACATTGGAAACTGTAAATAAACTCGAGGCAAAAAAGAAAACTTCTCCAACAGTCTGAAGAAGAGGCTTCGGCCCTTCAAACTGAAATCGAGTTGGAGAAGAAACGACTGAGGCAGATGTAAATCCTGTGTGTTGTGATTTTGTGTATAAAAATAACTGTCTTATATTGATTGTGCTACCCAGGATTGTTCCAGAGACATGCTATCCTGTGAGGCAGAGGAAACCTACGAGATACGGGGTACTACTTGGACATGTGCGCATAAAGACTTTCCTGTGGAGTGAAAGTTAATTAGCTCTCAATGTGATGTATTGTAGTGGTTCAGGAGAGTCCTTAAAAATGGGAGGGATAGTGTAATGAATAGTGTTAGTGACCCATTTTGTGTTTGCAGTGAGCTTACCCACTCCTGTAGTTGGACTGTGAAAAAGGGGAGCCACGTAGTAAGACAGTAGTCTTATGAGCGTGTTTTGGACTGGTTGTGTTAGACTAAAGACATGGTAATGGAAACTGAGTATTATGTAAAAATTACTTGTATATATGGGTGTGTAAAAGTTTTACTAATGTTTGTACCCTTAAGTGTGTGTGTGTGTGTGTGTGTGTGTGTGTATATATATATATATAATTCATAAATAGTAAACCATACAACACATGTATGTTTGAGCATTAAATTAATTTAATATTAATATTAAATATGTATTTACGTTTGTACACTACAATTTTGAATTTAAAGCAACATACCCCAATTCCATTTATACACAAGTGTGATGTTACTGCCTATGGTATAGGCTACTATAATAGCCAATACAAGTTACACAAAAATGTTAATTTTGGTAGCTTGTGAAACAATTAAAAAAATTTGTAAGTAACTCTCTTACTCAATAATTTTAGTTACCTTTGGCCCAAGGCGTCACATTAGCATTAAACTGTCTTACCAGTGAAAGGGAGATTGGTGTTTGAATCTCGAAAGTGTGTACTTAGGGTGGTTTCTTATAAATAGTTTCCAACTCTTCCTTCACTCAAATGTAGGTGCATTTCCTTCCAATTCAACCCTCATCCTTACCCTATTAGTGTAAATATGCAGATAGCCCAAATTGGCAGTAATATATCGTACAAAAAAACCCACTTCAAAATGGACACATCTCACTCTTGGGCATTGCCATGGGTGGGCAGCTGCCTCCTCCCAAATTAAGTAAATAAATAAAAATACTTAACCAAAAGTAGAAATAAAATATACGCGGAGAAAGTTAAGTTTGGATGTAATTGGTTTTGGAATCCCTTAAATATAACACAGCAGGAAAGGAACAGTTGTCCATCAGCTTGCACTTCTTCGACGACAAGAAAATTGAATGTCAGGAGGAGTTTGGGTTTTTTGTAAAGCTCCCTGCCCTCAACATCACAACGATTGCAACAGCGATAGAAAATTTCCAGGAAGAAGTGTAACAAGTTACACGGAACAGAACAATAATTATTTGATGTTACGCTTACCCTTTGGCTCCATTGTACTATTGCTTCTCCATGTGCGGCCTTATCACCTCCTACACACACCCGAGACACAGGTCTACTGCCAGGCAACAACTGAAGATCACGCCTGTAAAAAAGTGGCGGCTGCTACGTGAACCACTCTTTTTGTCAATTGATTCTCCCTACACCCCCAACCCTCCCTCACCACCCCAACTATCGCTTTCTACAGTTTGGTAAAATTACCTCATCCTTTCTGGGTTCTTCCCCTTCCTTCGCAAACTCTTCTCTCTTTTAACATGTGACCTGATGTTTGATAGTATTTAAGCCTACATCTAACTTAGTTACTCATTGTACCACTGTCTTGCAGAAGGTAAACAATGATTTTCTGTTGTTCCGATATTATTAATATTCAAAATTCTCTATCGGCTTAATGTACTCTGTAGTTTCAAAATTACTTGTTGGGAATTATAAATCTTTTTAGCTTTCAAAATTCCGTTTGGCGGGATAAATCTTGATTCTCAAAATTATTTGTTTGGTTATATTTAACTTTATTGCGATGATGAAGTAAATTTCTTGTTTTGCTGGGCAGTGTAAAGCCATGTTCAACCTTTGTTCTCTCGAGCTACTTTCACCTCAAGGTATAATTAGTATAGTTTCTATTTCATTCACTTAACGGTTCTTGGCACAGCTATGAGGGCTGCCTTCATTTTGCATTTCGAAAGACAGTGTTGGTTACCAAGTGGACTTATTCCAATTCAACTAAGTTAGTCGCCGCTAGATGGCAAAACACTTAAATATCGTATATTTCATATCGAATGTTTTCTAGGTAATAGGCATTGCTGTCGCTAGAGGGCTAACCCTTTGATATTTATAAATAAATAACGTAACTTTCATTTCATTATTATGTTTGTATTATTGCCATAAGATGGTGGGACACTTTAAACCTAGGGCTGAGTTTTGTAAATAATATTTGTTAAGAGTTGGTTTAGAGTTTGGTTTAAATATTGCAATGTTCATATATTTTGGTTAAAGGATCTGTTATGTTTGTTAGTTTCTAATCGTTGTATTGAAATTATATGTTCATAGCTTAGGAAGGCCATGAGTTGGCAATATGTTGAACATTGTTAGAGTTTATTTATAGCCTGGTTTCCGCTTCACGGAACTTATATGTTAAACCATGATGTATCCGTAGGCAAGCTAGGAAAGCTCAGACTTGTGTATTGGTGTCAGTTTTTGTTCCTTTAAGTATTATAGTTTACTCAGTTCTTGGACGTGGTCAGATGGTCATATTTTTGGGGTAGTATAGATATTTTCTTTGTCGCCTTGAAAGCGATTATTCCCTGCAGGGTTAAATTTGTTCTGTGGCTATCAAGCAAAATTTTGGATTACACCCTTATGACACTTGCACTTTGGCTATGTCTTTCATTGTTTGTTAATTGCGTCTTGTTCAGTGACATAAGCTAATTAAGGTATCCTAGTTGACCTTATCCTAAGTTGGGGTGATGCTCATTCAAGCCATTTATTGGCTTAGCCACACGGAGCTATTCTGAGAAATAAAACACTGTCATATTACCTCTCTCCATTAAGTTCCTGTACTTGAACTTTTATATTGTTACTGAATAAAATGTCTACTCTTGTTATATCCATGTCTATTATTTCTAAAAGGGGAAGGGGGTTAACAGAAGGACTTGACCCAGAGAAATGTGTAGGCCAGGGCTATGATGAGTGTTGAGCTATGTCTGGCAAGAATGGTGGCGTACAAACAGTTTTAAGAAAAAAGTATGAGAAAGCCATGTTTTTCCACTGTGTATCACACAAACGCACTCTTGTAGGGAACGACCTGAACATTGTTCCAGAAATACGCAACACCATCTCCACTATCAAGGACATCATATCGTTTTTCAGAGTGTCAGTGTTGAGAAGAAAAGACACCCCAAATATTCCACTCCTCTACGAGGCACAATGGTCCCAAAAGTATTGTAGTTTTTAACAAGCATTTAGTGAGCATGTTGAAGTGTTGGAGAGATGATCGCAGAAGAAATGATTATCGAAGAAAATGGCAACACAAGGAAACAGGCATTTCAGCTACATTCTGCTTCCACCAAAGCTCAATTCTTTGCTACTGTTGCTCTGATAGTAATGTATTCTGCCTTATTGGAACCTATGGTAAATACTCTACGGTCTAAAAGCCTGGACCTGCTCCAATGTTCACAGCACATCAAACGGATCATTGGAGTGATAACAAATCACTGCAATGATGCAGATCAAGTTGCTACAGATCTCATAAAGGATGCCTACTAGATTGCCGAGGAAGTTGGATTGGAATTAATGGTGTCAAGATTTGTTGAAAGACAGCAACATCGCTCTAACTCTCCAGCCCTTTAGAGTACTGGAAGAGTTCTTTAGTAATTCCTTCCTTACTTTGCCTCTTTAGTGTCTTCATTGGATCAACGTTTCTCAGAACATTCACCTGCTTTTTCACTTTTGGTGCTATACCTCTTTATCATGGTGGAAATGACCATTCAAGACTTCAAGATGAAAGCCTAGAATTCTTAAATTTTTATAAGTTGCAAGGTTTCCGGCTCCGAAGCTGAACTATGGTACGCCATGTGGAAGGAGAAGAAACTCAGCAGAGAGCAGTTAAAAGAGCTAAACATAGCAAACCTAGTAAAATAGTCACAAATCTTTTAACATACCACAAAAACCACTCTGCTCATTTATCTTGCTCAGCCATGCACTACTTCTACCGAAGAGCGGTCATTCAGTATCTTGCAAAGAGTAAATACCTGGGTAAGGTAGACAATGACGGGGGAGCATATAAATAAAAATACTTAACCAAAAGTAGAAATAAAATAAATGTGGAGAAAGTTAAGTTTGGATGTAATTGGTTTTGGAATCCCTTAAATATAACACAGCAGGACTATACTCGGCGAATGTGCACAGAAAAACTACATTGGTAAAAAAGGAAGAATTTGAGAAGGAAATGTTAAAAAGCTTTTTAGCAAATCCAAAAAAACTTTTTTTAGGCTAAGATTTTTTTGATTATATTTTCTTTGTAACTATGCATCCAAGACAACTTGTCCTAGCTTAGATTTTTTTTTAATATAGTAAAAAAAAGTGTTCTTTGTAATTTCGCAAAATATACTCATTAACCGCATGAAAGGTACGCTCTAATGCTAATGTTTTGTTTTATTTCATAGTTAATATGTTGTTGTTTCTTTTTGTATTGCATTATAAGTTTACTGTAAATATAACCCCTCCTTACCCCCATGGGGAAAATTCCTGCTTAGGCCCTTGATTCCATTGTTTATACACTTTTAATGTGGCCAGAAAGCTGTCTTATATAATTGATCCATTTCCTCTATTATTTAAGGAGCTCTACTTTTTACAAAGAGGTGGGTGTGAAATTATTATTTTTTATTTTGACACATGCATGTTCATATTCAAGACTGCTAAATCTTCAATGGGGTATTGAGGTATGTCAAAGCTTATTTATGTTGTTTAAATATTGGGCTGTCTTCAGCTATGTTAAAAATAAATATTTGGGAGAAATTAGTATCTGAGGACTTATTTGCAAACAAACATATAACAATAAGTTTTTTATACATGTTAGGGCTAATTGAACATTATTAATTGTAAACCTATATTTTAGAATGTAAAACAAGCATATAGTGTAGCTTAAGAGGATGCTGCAGACAGTGTTGAGAGTAAAATTTATTGAACTAGGTGCATATTAAAGAAAACGGCTTTCCGCTATAAAAAAATAGAAAATACATATAAAAATTGGAAACTCTTACTTTGCCAGTTTGCTATATAAATTAATAAATGTTTATTTTAAAATAATCTTTAATAATTTTTCTTATTTGTGACACAAGAACTCTACATATATTATATTATCATCTTAAGAAAAATCATTAAATTCAAGATGGTTTCATTTTATTTGCATCATATCTTAATACATATTTAATTACATTAATTAAGATAAGGATTGAGTATTGAGAGGAAAAGTACCCTCATTTGTTAGGATTGGGGGTGAGAAAACCAGCCTCAATACACCCAACTGGGATTTGAACCCTAACCTCCTCATCATCGGCAAACCAAACTGGACGAGTTTGAAGTCTAGCTTGCGTGTCAACAGACTTGAGTGTCAAGATTGCTAAGGCTTTGTGTTTTATCTGTCAATAAGCACCTCAACGAGTTTGGCTCAAATCCTTTTTTGAAAAGTTTTGTATGGTATGAAATAAGGTTTGGTACAAAGAATTCAGCAATTTTTTTTCAGCAGCGCGTCTTATTACCCGTTTGGGCTATACGATTATGTACTAACTGAGGAAGGTTATATTTATAGGAAGTGTACACACATTTGCATGTAGGGAGAGTGAAAAACAATTTTGGGAAAAAACCTACAGCACATCTGACCAAGACTCGAGCCTCGATATCCCCGTCATGGCAGTCTTGTCTACTGCGAGAGTAGCGCCTTAGACCATTCAGTCATCAAAGAGCGTGGATTCAGCATTGATCTGTTGTACAGTCACAGGTGCGTATGACCCGCCTTGTATTTATCATCTTTAAAAACGAGTATATGGGTTTGGATCATTTTCCGTCTAGGTTGAATGAATGCAGATGTCTAAAATATTGTTTAAAAAAAACTATCTTACGCATGAAAGAAAGTACAAGGAATAGGGATGGGAACAAATACCATTCAGTTTCTACACTGCTGCCCCTGGTCAATGGGATAAAACAAAATGTTAACACCCATTCTCTCTACCTGAGTTAAGTTTATCAGAACTTTTCAACAGGTGATGTGAGAATGATCCTTTATTTTTAGACAAGGTTAATCTTTGGTGTATTTAGTTTATAACTCCAAATTGTCCTTCAGCCCAAGGTACTGAATTATTTATTTAACCTGTGTTTTGTCTCTATGAGATTATTGTAGAAACTATGCCATTAACTGACAGTAAGGTACCTTAGAATTAAATTATTTGGATAAAGTTAAGTGTTTTAAACTTAATTTAATTTTATTCTGTAAAAATGTTTAAAATCTACTTGACATATATTATTAGTGTTGAAAGGATAAAGGTATTTTTATGGATGTTTTTATTTTAAATCAAGATACACATGTAGTCAATCATACTTCATATATTCACAAGAAAAACAAACCTTAAAAAGTAATAACAGAGATAGTGGCTGATCCATGAGTGTGTGTTCATTGTTACATTGAACGACAGAGCTATGAGAGTTAATCTCTAGATTTGATGTCTAATACAGTCTTGGGTTTTACACATTTTAGTAATCAACTGGAAAAAGCAATGCAGGAGCTCACATGAAGCAAAGGATTTATTATAATCAAGGCCGTAGCCAACCAATAACTTCATGTGGGGTTTGATGGGGACACCCCCCAATTGCTGAGAGTTAGAAAAAATGCTGAATGATAGACAGTTCTGAAGTGTTTTTTATGGTAACACAGCCACCTAATTTGTGCTTGTATCTTAATTTTGATATTGTTTGGACCATAAATAAAGGCCTATATATATATATTTTTTCTTCATAAAATTTTAACCCCCAAATCTGGCTATGGCCTTGATTATAATGATAAACGAGTTTGATTAGCGTTTTAATCTAACTGAAGAGTGTCTAAATTTGAACTTGATGCATAAATTACCAGTTGTTAGCTTACTTTTTAATACTGTTAAATGTTGTATTTATTTTATTTAGTGATTTTTTTCCACTATTCACCTTTAGTGTTTTATATTGTGTTTGCTTTAATAAAATCTTGTGTGAGAACCTTTTTTAATACATAAATTATGAGTATAAATATATTTGTTGTGGTCTGATAGAAGAAGTAACAGCCAATAATTAATTATTTAATAAGTGTGTTAGTTTGTTAATGTTTGCTTTGCAGTTGTAAAATTATTATTTATAGGCTATGATTTTAAATAGTTGGTAATTTATTTGATCTTTGTGATTGAGTGTCAAATTGTAAACTTTATAAAGTGTGGCCAATTAGCTTAAACAAATACAGCCTGTAATCAAATCTATAACTGAAGAAGAAGAATAAACTTGTCCAACACCTCAAATTTTATAACATACTTAAAAACTATTTTATTTTTTGATCCAATGCTTTGTGTGAGTCATCTAATATGGGTTGTTGTGTTTTTATATAAATAAAGCTATGCCACATTGTAAAATTGGCTCTCCCCATTCTCAAAATTACTTTTATTTCCACATTCGATTAATATCTCACACACTCACATGGTTATTAATATTGTTATTTGATGCATTAAATCACCAACCTAATTGTTTTTTTGTATTTTTGTTTTATTTTTTTGTTTTTTAGCTCCCTGAATAAGTCACTCTTCTTATTACAGGACATTTTTATCAATAACTTTTAATGTCTTACATCTGTAATTTTATCAATTCGTTTGCATTGCAAAACACAAAATATCATTCCATGTTAAGATCATGCCTTTTGGCTCTACAAGTAATTAAAAACATGACAATTATAAAGATGTAACATAACTAAGAACAAAAAAAAAATTTTTTTGAAACTTTCTGATACCACTTCTAAATGATGTGAATATTAAACGTTAACAACTTTGGGCAGACGTGTCCCATATGTAATTATTTATATATCGGCACTTCTTTTAGAGTGCTCTGTATAAAACTTGTGCAACGTATTAACAGATGGTAAAATGTTGCAACTTTTTTTTTTCCTTAAACGGTTAATTAACAACTTCACATTCATACAATAAATGACTATAGTTTTAATAATTAATAATAATAATATCCAGTAAGCAGATCTTTGAGTTGCTTCCTAAAATACTGTTTTAATATCTTAATATCACACAAAACAATCAAATTAGTATCACAAATAGTTTTAAAACAACAAAGAACATTTCCAGTCATCTCGGTACATAATATGTTACATTTCCTAAACATTTTTTCGTCACTTTAGCTGTAAACCTGGTTTTAAAAATTGCCTTGCAACTACAAAATTTACACACATTTTTATAATTCATTAACCACCTACAGTTCTTACAGAAAATGTAAGGTTGTCCATACATTTCTACAAAGGCAACACACTTCTTAAGATGATAATTATTATTTTCAACACTAACTTTTTCACTAAAATAGCTTTGTTTGATTTTATTTTTAATGTTAAGAAATTAGTTTATTCATTAAATAAATAGTGTTTTATAGTTCAAATGCTTTTGGTTTTTACATAGAATTTTACTCTCTGCCCAGGATATTAACATTTAACTACACTATGAGGGTAAGAATGAGGAAGGTCTTAGAAATCCAGAGAAAACTTACTTGATATTTATGTCAATGAAATGTGGGAAATAATTTAGAACGTGCCCACCACCTCCAGTTCCAACCCCCTTTTCCATAACTTATACACAAGACTTGGATATGAACCGCCCACGAGCTATTGTTTTACATCCATGTGCATTTAGGAAGAAACATTCTATATCCTTTGTGGTATGTGGGACTTGATAATAAAACAAATAAACTACGCTGAAAAACAATTTAATAATTTAACCAAAGTTTAAATCATTTTACACTATAATTAGGTATTTATTTCAGATACTGACCAATTTCTTCAAGCCAAGAATAAAATCAATCAACATTGAAAGTATAAATGTGTGCAAAAAAAAAAGTCTTCGTACTACTACAATACTTTAAAATATCAAAATATTAAAAAGAGTGTGTCCCTTGTTGAAATGGATGCATGACTTTCTAAACCTTCTGTAACATGCAGATTTCTTAATATGAAATTATCATAAATTCCAATGTGAAATTGTGCTTTTTGTAACATCGTGCTTAAACTGCCAACCAAATGAGATTATTAATTTGACATTCTTAAGACAAAAACTGTCTTATTGTTTTAATTTATTTACAACACACTAAATACCATTGTAAATTATTTATCCTTCAAAAACTTAGCTATCCTTGGTTACTAAAATCAAAGTATATTTGGTTAAGCTTGGGTGTAAATTTTAGTTAAGAACTAAACAAACAATAGAACTTTACAACATTTTTATTAAAACGGCTTAAAAAATGTGTTGTTAAAAATTATTATACCAAAATGTATCAAATTATTTTTTAGTTTTATTTCTTTCTTTCTGATAACATAAACACTTTTATTGACATTCACAATATTTCCCCTGCATACCAATATTCTTAATAACTATTCATGCTCAACTTTCTTTGACCCATCTGCCTAGTTCCCTACTATCTTCGCTAGTCTCTCATATCTTCTCGAGGTATACAATCAGTTTAAATTATACAAGACAAGAATAGGATATCACATATAAACACATCAAATACATTTTACTGCAAAATTAGTCAATATTAACATGAACACCCTAATGGTTTGTTATGATACAACCCAAAAGAAAACATAATTTTTATCATTCGTTTTAAAATAAAACACAAAAATATATTTATCAACAGCTGTATTTCAAAAATTATGGAAAACTACACTATACTGACAATATTGCAACGTTCCGGCCACAAACTTGTAATATATACGATAGTTCACTTCATATATTACCACGTCACATGATTAGAAATGTAACATACTGTACATTGTCACTAGTTTTGAAGTTTAAATGGCTTTGGTTAAATCAAAAGCATTTATTTACTTTTTTTTTTGCTTTGGTAAATATTTATTTTGGCTACTGGAAGCTTTCATTAGAGTCCTTTTTATTATTTATTTTAGCGCAAGAAAATTGGATTAAACATAAATTTGTGGGTACTAAGAATATTTTTTATTTAGAAATGTGTGTGGTTTTTAAATATATTTATTGTCGCTTCACAGCAACAATATTTATTTGATATAATGTATTTTATTTTTTCACTCGCTCGCAGTCATTTGGTTATTTCATTTCTAGTTAACTTTCAAAAAGTTCTTGCATGGGAAAAAAAAATTCTTCATCTAACTATCCTGAACCTAATTTTATTGGTACTGCATACAACTATGTAAGAAATATAGAACTAGGATTCTGTTAATTATTTAAAACCATTTTTAATTTCAAATTGTGTGATCGATTTTTAGTTGGCCATCTTTTTTTTATTTATAAATATATTCAAATATTCATCACTCAGTGCCAACAGAAAGCTAGCTATCAAATATCCTAAAACAGTTTGCAGAGAGCTTTAATATATATACACAATATGACTTTTGAACTCCTAGTCGAATTGTTAAAACGATTACAAATTATTTTGGTATGTTTATATATTCACCACTAATGCATAAGCTTAAATAGTTAAAAAATTATATTATATATGCTATGGCTAATACAGTGTTGAGTGATTGTGTAGAATTTAATAAACGTATTTGCTAAACAATAATTGAATATTTGTTTCAGTTCTCATTCACATAATTATGTTGTTTACTATAAATGAGTTGAATCCAAATATTAGAAAACATGACAAGCTTAATAGGTTAATTTTCCCACACTAGAACAATTTTATCTTCAATTTTGATTTTGTTTTTATTGATTCTTTAGCTGATTTAAAAAGTAGAACTAAATGATAACTTTTTAGTTATAAAATGAATTCACACTAAACTAAACAGTAAATTAATTATCTATTATCTGGTTGTTAAGGAGCAATGGAAAGGGACACGAGAAAAGGCCAGTGTTTTTGGAGAAATTTTTTGGCCAAAATAAATAAAATATTTCAACAGTACGAACATAGAATTTAATTTTCTTCACATGTTGATATCAAAATTTCCTGAATATCTGTCAAGAGCATGGTGGCATTATCTAACAAACTTTTTAAATGAAGAGAAAAAGTTGTCGTTAAATTACAGAACACACGTGAGGATATTCAAGAAATTTTGAGGTCACCATGTGAAGAAAATTAAATTCCATCTTTGTACTGAAGCAATATTTTATTTATTTTGGCCAAAAAAATGTTTTGACATAAAAACTGGAAAAATACTGTCTTTTGGTCGCGTCCCTTCCATTCCACCTTAAGTCTGGCCTATAATTATGTTTGGCTCTTATAATTAAAAAATTCAAAGAACCCATCCCTATTTTTTACACAAAGTACCATACTTAAATTCAAGTGTTTAAGGCAGTTTCTACACAAGGAGAACTGTTTTGTCGATCATTGACCAAAAAGTCTATATTGGTAATTTCATTTAGTTCAGCACTGTTAATACAACCGAGTTTAAGTCCTAACGAGCAGAGCTCAATTAAGTATTCTCTACCATCATTGTTCTATCAAACAGCATATAGGTAGTTATCTTAAATATATGTTAAAGATATTGCTAAAAGAGGGCATCATGATCAAAACTATGAAAGGAAAATGTTAGTTTACCAACACAAATCTAAAAAGTACCTTAAACCTCTGTGAAATCAACCAGATATGCTAGATGATAAAGTTTGAAGTATAACTAATTTTAAGTTTATCTTCTAATAATGGAAATTATCAATCAACAGTTAATAATACACAAGATTACTTCTTTGTAACACAGCAGTGACTATTGATGTCATTCAATTTCCGGGAATGCTAAATAGGGTTGATCAAGATTATATTTATGGACTTAAAAAAAAGGATTGTTTCTTTGGCCTCTTAACTGTTGCTGTGCCTCTATACACAATATAGAGCTGCATATTCGGACATTTGCAAAGTTTTATATAGCCTGACTCATTTTGTTTTTGAGAGTATGGCTTATTTACTAATGACTATGTAAGGTAGACATTAATTTGATTACGATATCAATGTATACCAAGTAATTTCATAGGTAAAAGAGACCAAAATTATGTCCGGCTCTCCCTAAGAATTGTTACCTATAAATTAGATTTTAAAAAATTAAACTAAAGCTATGCACAAAATAATCCTGAAATAGATTTGAAGAAAAACTTTATACCCAATCTAACCATTCTCTTAAAACTGTGCTAGCGTCCATTTGTAGTTGATTTATTTTTGTTAGCAACGATATTGTGTAATTAATTAGTATTATATTTGGCTACTAATTCCATCATCACACATCACATTATTTATAATTTTGAAATTTCCCTGCAATGCCAACACAAGAAATGTGGTCAAAGTCTTTTTTGCATGTCTCATAGTATATTTTTAGCGTACAGATACCTGATGCTAGAGAAAATCTGTCTTTGTTGTTAGCTTAGTTCACTTATATTGTGATATATTTTTGAAAATTCTAACTTAACTGTTATTAAAAAATAAAAATAGCAGTACGTATTTTCCAATAGAATCAACACTTTTTACTAGGGGTCTGTGAGTACTTAAATTTTCCGTTTGAGCCTGAGCATTTAATAAATCGTGTTTTAATTTGACATATTTTAGGCTCGGGAAATTAGAGTTTGCTGTATAAGGTTATTTATGTTCCGAGTTATGTGTCTGGTGATAGATAAATCATTGTTTACTCTTCTCTATATTTGTCTGGATGTTGTTTGTGAAAATCAGTGTTACCATATGTTCTGGTCATTGTAAAAATATTGATACTATTGTAATTTCAAAGATAGTGTTTAATTTTATTTTAAAAACCATTTTATTTTTATTCAAATAGTTGTGTTTTAAAGGCCTTTATTTATTAAACCCCAGCTCGCTCAGCTCGATTTGATTCTTGAAAGATTTTTGAGAAGTTCACTTGAGCTTGACTCAGAATGAAAAACAAACAAACTTGAGTTTGCAAACTCTTAGTGTATACCAAAGTTGAAAATATTGATACTCTTGTAATTTCAAAGTTAGTTTTTAGTTTTATGTTTAAAACAATTTAATTTTTATTTAAATATTTGTGTTTTAAAAGCCTATATTTATTAAACCCAAGCTCAGCTCAGCTCGACTTGATTCTCGAAAGATTTTTGAAAAGTTAACTTGCTTGACTCAGAATGAAAAAAAACTTGAGTTTACAGACTCCTATAGTTTAGTTTATACCAAAGTTGATTTTTATTAAATCTCTCTGGTGTTGAATTTATCTTAACTTTTCATGTTTTGAATATTAAAAAAGTATTTGCAGTTGACATGCATGCATTGAGTTTAAATAAATGGATTTTAAGTGCAGAAACACATTTGTTCAAAATTAAACCATGCTATTACGCTAAACTGTAAGAACAACCCATTCTAATAAAATCTATACCTTTTCATATATTGTAGCTGCAATTTAGTATATAATAATTTCATGTGATAGACATTTTCTTCAGGACAGCTATGGTGATAAAGTCCTCTTTAAATCTGACTCTTGCTTTTCTACTTGTTTGATATGGTTTTAGATTTTATAAAAAGAGGGTGTACATATTTAAAGGTTATATATTTAATATTGTTTAAAGCAAACCCTAAACAAAAATGTTGCGCTCTGAATTCAAGTTTCACTCAAATAATAAGTTTAACACTGATTATATCTGCATTTCACAATTTAATCTTTGTTCTTGGGGTATTGGTTTGCCTTTGATTCAAAATTTTATGTATTTGTTGTAGAATACATAAATATTTCAATGCGAGACTTATATGAACCAACAATAAAATTATTTCTAAGGTAAATTGCTTTACTATTTAACTTGTAGTATGAAACAGTTTGAGGGCTCAGCTCATAAGAAACTGTTTATCATTAAGTGATTAATTATTTCTTCCAATGACCATTTCATAAAAGGGCTATCATTGTAAAGAGTGCAAATACAGCACTGTACAAATAGGCTTATTCAAAAGTGATTAATTTGAATTTTCATGAACAAATTATAATGTTTCATACGGTTTTCAACTCACTCTAGATTTTTATTAGTATGGTTAACACCAGCTATTTATGCCTCAATCTATGGGGTACGGATAATGATTAGTTCAGAGGAAGTGCATTCATGTGGAGAGAGGGTGGGAATTTCCCCTACATACCCCTACCCAAGTACACCCAACCGAAACATGTAATCTGAATGGGTAGTAAGACACGGTGATAAATTATTTTTAAAAAACACTCATCTGAGATTAGATCCTAAAAATATCCATAATAACCAGCAATCAAATCTCTTGCAGAATCGATGTCTTACAATGACACAACTAAATTTAATCTATTTTTTTATTGCCATGTCTTACTACCTGTTCAGGCTATATGTATATGTACTAATTATGCTAATGAATTAGAAATGAGGAAGATTGTACTTAGAGAAAGCGTACTCACATTTATATGAAGGGAGAGTGGAAATATTTTTTGGAAAATCGCACTCATTACACCCGGCCAAGATTTGAATGCCGATCTCCCTATCATCGGCAGTCTAGCCTATTGCTAGAGTGCAATTTTAAACCATGCAACCACCGAAGAAGGTCTAATTAATTATTCAGTATTAAATACCATCCTCTTTCCAGATAAACATTAATTCATTTTTTTTTTTTACTACCCGGTTTACCCCTACCCCATCAAATTAAGTCATTTATAGCTCATATGGTATAGTAAGTGTATTTAATTACAATATAGCACATATTTCAAATGTATTGTTATATTTTTTTAACTTTTGTATAATTTTTTTTTCAGACAAAAATGTAAATCTATAACTAACTGTACGACAACCGACAAATCAAAAGTCAAGCCTGAGATGCACATCTCCATTGCTCACACTGTTTTGGCACTTGCGTTAAATTTTAATTAGAATGTGGAGCTGGAGTCTTCTAATTATGGTGTTGGGGCTGTTGTAAAGTTAGCTTCTTGATTTTTTAATTCATTTTATAAAAATTAAAACACTTGAAAGAAATTTTCACCTGTCAAAAAAAGTGTTGGAACCGCAGTGTGTAGGGGTATAGGAAGAGGCGAGGTGGATACAATTTTTTTTTTATTTTTTTTTCAAATAGCGTGATACTTGACTTCTGACAGTGACCCAAATAATTACAGTGATTATCAGAAACAAATTTTCTTTCTAATAGTACCAAAATGCATTATTATTCACTATCGACACAATGAAACTTGGGACACACCAATTTTAAGATTGTAGGTTTTCTAGTATTAGACAGTTAATAATGTTCTCACCTATGGGAAAGGATATTCTAACAAAATATTGCTTAACATTACTTGCCTACAGAAGGGCAACTTGAAATATGAACGTACACTGCATTTTTTACAAATTATTTAAAAATAGCTATAAACTATACAACCTAAGAAACCTAACCTTCCATTTGTCAAGCCAAAAAAACAAAAGATGGGAATGGATTAAGACTGAGCTAACATCATAGTAATGGAATAGAAGCAAGATGGTGTAAAGGCAAAGAAAGTATTATTATGCACAATATAGTTAATTAATTGGAAAGAAAACAATATTGGTATGGCCCAATTATTGATATGTTGATTGTGATGATAATGAATTTAGGTAATGTTAAGATGTTAAGTAGAAAGCATGTAAATGATATAAATATAAGGTTGTAGATAAAATACCATCATAGAGCCCTTAACTTGTGAAATTAAGGATGCACTACACACAAATAAATTTATTTTAGAGTGTGTTTGGTAGAAAATAAAAGATACTAAGAAAATAATATGCTTCTTAAAAGCGTTGAGAGACTTTTTTCTTTGTCAGACCAAAATAAATTCTAATTATTAATACACACAAGAATATGCTAATTCAAATTATAAAATATCCCAACTTAATCACACTTTTTATTTTATTCGTGGAAGGTCAGAATTTGTTAGTGTGGGATTTTTTTTTATCATGAAAACATTAACTACTGTTCACTAAAATATCTTTGACATGATTTAAATTTATTACATTGATAGAAAAACACGTTTGGCCTAGGACAGTAATTTGGAAAGATTGCAGGAAAGGGTGTTTTGCTATAAGATGTTGGCAGCTTTTCTCACCATGTGTTCACAGTACTATTAAACATAAAAATGAATTTATCCAATCACAAGAGCATGTAGGTGAGTATATTTCTAACTTTTTAATCATAGAAAACTTACAAACAATCTTAATATTGTGAGTATTTTAAACTTTATATTCTTGTATTTGTATTGACATGCTTAATTTATAATAATAATAGTAATAATTTCTTTTATTGTTTACAAAGAAAACGGGTCTATTAACACTGTTTAAGAAGCATACGATTATCATATTATATTAATTCCTTCCTTTAACTATTGGTGTGAAACATAAAGCCACAACAAAGCTTTGCTATTCCTTCTTTTAGTTTATATTGTTAAGTTACTCCGTTTTTAAATGTCAACACTACTATCTTTACTCATGCTAACACAAAATTGGTAGACAAGATTTATTTGAAGTAATTTTAATAGAGATTGTGATTCGGTGCCTTATATCTTTTGGCACCACATCTTATTACCTGTTCAGGTTATACATATATGTACTAATTATGCTAATGAATTAGGGATTGGTAAGGTTGAGTTTAAAGAAAGTGTATCCGAATTTGTATGGAGGGAGAGTGTAAAACCATTAAGGAAAACTCACCCTCAGTACACACGATCAGAATTCGAACCCCGATCTCCCTGTAATCGGCAGTCTAGTCTATTGCATGAGTGACGCCTTATGCCATACGGCCACCGAGGCAGGTGCCTAGCAAATTGTTTTTCTAGTGACACTATGGGGGTGTGGGAAAGAGGCGTGTTCATTGCTTGGTTATATTGTCTCCTTGCTAGATAATCTAATAATTAATATGAGGAAGTTTGTAAAAATCTGGTTAAGTACTTCAGTTTTATACTTGGTTCAACTATTATATATAATGATTTAATATGACATTTTTGGGTGTATATTTGTGCATTTATTTGTTCTTTATGGTCACACAAAATTATTAAACCCATTTAATCTCCATGGAACTGAATTAATAATTATAACTTAAATACACCTTATAGGCATATTAATTAGGATTTGCGTTCAAAGTTGTATAAAACACATTCGAACCTAATTAAATAATTTTTACCATTCCATGTTTAAATTTTGAATGATCTAACAAGTTGACAATCATAGCCAGTAATTACGAAGATACCCAAAGATTCATTGTTATATGATCTCACCGGGGGTCCTTTTGACATATAAATACTAAATACAAAGGAAGAGTTTCTGAGCATGAGGCCAATATTGAGGCCTAATTGAAGGCAAAATATTAAGAGTTGTTTAAAACTAAGTTTGCTTGGATCTAGTCAAAAATACTAATTCATTTCGTTTTTATTACACTTAGGGAAAATAGCAGACACTATTATACAATTTTATATACAAATTTCTATAAATTTGTTGGTGTTGGGGTTAGTGGTTTTGACCCAGGGTGTCTATTCTGTCAGGAAACATGGATGTTTAATATGAAATTGAAGTCACTTTGTCGCACCCTTGCACTACTGTTGTTAATTTGTGATTTTTTGCATTTCACTATCTAAGTCCACCTCAGTGGTGCACATTGTGTCCTTGAGTCAACAAAACCTTCTCTACTAACTATACGGTTCTTGGTATCTTTAAAACAGTATTTTTTGTTAACAAAAACGAAATATTGTTTTGATCATACGAAATTTTGACCAGCGTGCAAGAAATTAACAAGGCAAATGCAATTTCTTGAAAAACAAGCGCAATTGATCCTTTTTATAGTCTTGAGTATGTTTAGTTTGCCAATACACTCCAACTAAAAATTGTTGGGAGAATTTTGGTTACCCAAAAGCTTCGGTGACCTCCCATCTCGTGAACTCGGAATTTCTACCTGAATTTGTCCCATCTCGTGTACTGAACAGAAAAAAGACTCTTAAGATTGTTATTATTATTATTATTATTATTATTATTATTATTATTAGCACCGCGTCTTACTACCCGTTCGGGTTATACGCACTTAAGCT
>CABFVX010007926.1:0-27416 GCA_902151425.1 Timema shepardi
ATACGTGGCATTAGTGCCCCATCACCAGCGCTCATACGTGGCATTAGTGCCCCATCACCAGCGCTCATACGTGGCATTAGTGCCACCAACCGAAAGATTCAAAGCAGGATGTTACATTTGGAACACAACGCATTTTCTATTGTGGAATGTTAATTAATCAATTCTCATATCAAAGTCAATCAAATGTATCTAAATACATTATTTTATAAATAGACCAAGATATAAAAAAATGTAAAATCTAGAAAATCTAGCTAAGCTCTTCTTTAAAATAAACGATAAATTGCTAACAAAACAGTAATGGTGATTTCCTGTCCCCGCATTGCAAGCTGCTCCTAGTGATAGTGCCCCAAACTGGTTTATGAGATCAGCGAGTCCTATAAGAGTGTCCACCCCATGATACAAAAGCAAATGGATGCAATTCCAAATGATTACATTTTTGTGATAGACTTGTCTTTATGCAAATAAGTGTGTTGAAGGTCTATTTTGCGTATAATATGATATTTAAAAGCCACTTTTATCCTTATTTTGTACTAAAAATGCCTGCTACCGCCTTAAATCCATTCAGGGAAAGATATAAATATTAATAAAACTGTAAGTTATTGCATATTAAAATACTTCTGGTGCCATGTTGTGTGGTACTTTTTAAATATTAAATATCAGGGATAGTCTGAGGAATTCTTTATTTAATTTCCGCCTCAAAATATTAGAAACATATTGCTTTCTAGCACCTAGACACACAACAAGATTCTTAAATTTTTGATTATAACAAAACAAACCTTGTCAAAAAATTTCAAACCCTAAAAAAAGAAAAAAATCTCACCTAATTGACCAGGTGACATTCCGCCATATGGCGTAGCATTGCGCAGAACGAAACATTCACTGCATTAACAAAACTTTCCTAGAATCGTTAAGACATCTATGATGGTATTTTTACGAATTTATTAATACGCATGAAGGGCCAACAGGATCCGTATTCGTAGGTCCGTAGTCCGTACTCTGTGGGCCTTAAGAATTTATTTTCGCGACTACACAGTCCATATCCGTAGTCACTTGATTGTTCCAACCAATGAGATGGAGACTTGGTCCAATCAATAGCTTGGAAAGAAAACCGTCTATCGCAAGGAGGGAGCACCAAGCAGTCATCTGATCAAGGAAACAAACCAACAATAACAGGTTCATTTCTTGAATGACTAAAAAAGGACTAGGCCTAATAAAAATATATATGAGCAGAAAACAATTCATGCATGTATGTTCTATATCCTATTTTTTCTAGTTTTCATAAATAAACGTAACAATGTAAAAGAGTGGTTTGCATTACAAAGTAAAAGTAGGATTACCAGTAGCCAAAACCTACCTGGTAATCCCACATTTATGATATGTTTGACCAAGCATTTCCTTTTCTCAAGGCATCCTTGACTTTAAGTTTTTAATTAAATAAAACAATACTTTGCTGAACACAATCAACAGCAAATCCATATCACAATCGCTTGTATCCTTATCAATTATGAAAAAATTCAATCAAACTTCTTAGTATGGAGGATGCAAAGTAAAACAAATAATATAATATTTTAAAAATAGGGGTGTTGACCCTACAAAAGCAAAGCCAATATTTTTGAGAACTTGGTATTTCCCAGCAATCATTTTCCTAGAAACCGCTCTTCCCGGGGTGTTAAGATAGTTAGAAAAATGTTTCTGAAATAGTTCCAGGCATGGTCATCTTTTCATTTTGTATGTTTCCCTAGCGACGGATCCTCTCACTGCTATTCGTTCTTTTATTTCAATGTGCATGCACATTATTTACTCAGCTGTGATTGGTAGTCTGTAGAAAGTTAAAGTTGGGCAACTTCTACACAGTATGGACTTACGGATTAGGATTCTGTGGCCAGAGAAAGCTGATACTGTGGCATCAATTTCTTACGGACCTACGGATACGGAGTCTGTGTCAGGGCCGTAAGGCGTCCAGAAACCCTACAGTTTTCTTTTTTAATAGACCTAATTTTTAAAAAATGATTAACCATTGTTTATAATATTTATTTAAAAAATCTTTGAATGTCACCAAACAAAACAAATTGAAGGAGATTGTCACAGATCTCAACTGTGCAGGACATGAGCATAGGATATCTTTAGACGCGTGATATTGTTTGATGCAAAATATTATTAGGGTCCCTAATATTTTCATTTAAAAAAAGACCAAAGGAGTTTATCCTAACCATTCATATAGGCCTATGAATAAACAAAAATTACCAAGATTTGCCTAATTTTTCATTTGTGAATAAATAAAAATTTTGTCAAAGAGGATTCTATAGAACGTGAGCTTAAAAATACCCATTAGGTGAGTTTTTTTAAGAACTTTTTTGTCAAGTCTGTGTTGTTATAATCGGGAAATTCAGAATTTTGATGTGTGTAAAGGTGTTAGGAAACATTAAATGTCTAATTATTTGACTTGGAAAATAAATAAATGATACTGCGCGTTTTGTATACTACTCCTGAGAGTAATTTACACCAATAGACCTACCAAATTAAAGAATTGTAATCTTCCACATTACAACCCATTCGGGTTATACGCTTAAGTGTTATGGATTGGGAAGGTTGAATTTAAAGGGAAGTGAACACGCATTTGCGTGGAGGGAGAGCGGAAAAACATGGACCCTCTCCCCCAGTTCACCCAACCAAGATTCGAGCCTTAATCTCCCCGTCCTCGGCAGTCTATCTCAACACGAAACTAGCGCGTTAGCTAACTACGCCACCGAGGCGGGTTTCTACATTATTGACTGCAACACTATAGGCCTATCTATGAAGTAAACTTAATAATTTTCTTAAAAATTATGAGAATAAAAATTAAGACATTTACTAGCCTAACAATTTGATTTTAGGCGGTGACTGGAATTATATTTATAATCTAAAAGTGAGTACGTGGTAGCAAACAATAAACAATGTTATGAGGTTTTCACTATGGAAAGTAGTTACTACTTTTGATTTCATACATTTAGAAGAATACCTACCTGTAACTTTTATATGCGTTGGGCTCCACATTATGCCCCTATCAAACTTTTCATCTTGAGTCATAACAAATACTTGTCAAATGTCAATTATTATTACCAACATAGATATACACTACAGGGCTAGAAATTGGAAAATATAATCGAGTAGTCGATGTATCGATTATTTTGCTATAACTAATCGATTATTTCTAATGATTCCAGTGATCCATTGATCACTGTAATACAACCACAGATCACGGAATACAATTGGATGGCTGAAATTATCGAGCTGTCGTCTACACATCATTGTGTAGGAGAGAAAGAAACTTTAAGGTATATATTTCTCTCTTACACACATTCAAGGCAAAGTGAGATTTTGGCTTTGTTTGCTATTTTGTACGAATATATGATATAAATCAATGTTTGTGATGATTAATTGAAATAAATAAGTTAATAGAAGTTATGAACAGCATAATTGAGTTTGAACCTCATAGCTTTATTCTTTGAATATATTGATGTAGACTAATATGGACTATAATTTTAGAAGGAAGCCCATTTTAAAGGCCATCTCGTACCAGAATCCTAGCGGTTAATAGTATGTTGGTGGGATAAAAGACCTTCCCGAAGGGAATTTCTACTATGGTACACATTCTGGAAGGCCGTTTATTCTATATAAAAACTACTATACAGTAGAAATCTAGTACAAAATAAGGCCTTCTAGAACCGGATTCTTACAAAAATCAGAGTATATTAATACTCACTACAGTAGCCCCATGGCTTCTTTGGTGCTGACTTCTGACAGTCAACATTTAAGTATACGCCTAATTTTGACTGTTAGAAATGACAGCTGCTAAACATATGTTTTTGCAGATCATATGATTCGGCGTAGGGATACATAATTTAGTCTGATAGATTTCAAAGCCGTCAGCTGTCAGCTGTGAGCTGTCAGTCAGCACCAGAGAAGTCATGGGGCTACTGTACAAGCCTTTAACCTAAGTAATTGTTTGAACATAATAATATTACACAAAGTGTATCATTCAAATTATTGTAATACAGTTGTTAGGCACCTTGTTTCAATATATTTATTAAATTTTCATGATAAAAAGGTTTATTCATCTTAATCTGAAATGAATATACAAGCTGTTATATTTTCATTGTACCTAGTTGGTTGTTAAACTATCACAACTTGACATATTTGTAAAGATAATTTATTTCTTGTAACTGAACTGTCTGACTACACAAATCCGGGTGTCGTTTATTCCACATAATCAACATGATGGGATGACGTCACACATTGTTAACAAAGTTAACATAAATTTATTTAAAGTATCATAAAATATTACACTTATATAATAATATATTATGGGTATTGTTCTATCCTCCACGTCGGCTCAAGAAAAGCTTACCATCCATAAGCTCGGTAATTACTCGAATCACAGGTTTTCTCCGTTCCCTCCTCTCTGTCTTTCCGGTTGTCATGCTGCCAACCTCTGCCAGTCAACACCCGGTTTCTTTTCTTCTTATTCTTATTACCTAATACCACACCTTTCCACTTCAAAGGAATGACCTTGTCTCTCTTAAAAATTTATAGCATATTTACAGTGTCACAAACTACCTAACCTAATTTACAAACTCTTCCCTATCTCACTTTTAGTCCAAGGGAAGAGAGGAGTGGTTGGATCATTACAGATCCAGCCTCCTCGGGGCCTTCCTTACCCTAGGAGCTCGCATCAAAGCCAGAGGGGTGAATGACCAAGGCGATTCCAAGGCACTGGGGAAACTGAGGAGTGTTTTCTCTGGAGACGGATCATCTGCTTATCCCGGAGAAACTTCTTGTTGTGAATTATCTTCTACCAAAGGCACAATCACTGCTTCCTCAGAGTCATTGGTTCCTAGGTTTTGTCCCAACCGAGCTTCTGTCCCACCTCCTAACATTGAATTCCGCAAGTGATCCGCATGCACAAATCTCACGATAGTTCCCACCCTAGCTAGATAGGTAACATGACTTATAATCCTTATTATTTTTCCTGGCATCAATGTTTCAGTTTCTCCTCGAACCATTTTAACCCAAAATACTTAACCTTCTTCAAATGTCTGAGTGGATTCCTCCTTTATATTCCAATTTCTTTCCACTTTTTCTTTCTTGTCCACCCCTCTTGTCGCCAAGGCTTCAACATTGACAACCGAGTTCTCAGTCTGAATCCAAGAAATAACTCAGCCGGGGTTTTACCCGTAATTGTGTGAGGGGTATTCTTGTAGGAAAAAAGGAAATTATCTACCCTATGCTGGAGAGTTCTTTTCCTCCCTTCCTGACGATCCTGCTTCAAGGCTCGTACAAGCACCTTTTTTACTATATTCACCGAGCTTTCCGCTTGTCCATTAAATGCTGGATGATAAGGTGGTGATATCATGTGCACCATCCCATTTCCTCGCAGAAAATCTCTGCTGACACCAACTTCGGTACACACACTAACGGTGTAGCCCATTGGTTATGTTGAACGGGGTACATTATTTCCTCATCACGCATCAACTTTAATTCTTCCTCCACCGCATCCTGCAAAGCGTAAGGAACTGTTCTCGCTTTACAAAATATAGTTGTGGCTCCTTCTTTCATAACCACACCTACGGTTATTCCCTTAATAGCTCCCACCGGTCCGTCAAACACCTCTACCTGTTTAGAAATGAGTGATTTCACCAGACTTGATCAGTCCTGTAGCATGTTCCCAACACACCTAACTTCTGACTGCCAGTCCAATTTAAACAAACGTAACCAATTTCTCCCCAACAATGTCTGAGGTCCTTTCCGATTAGAGGAAACCACTAAGATGAGAAGGACCCATGCGTTACTTCGGCCCTAAATTCTCCCTTCAGATCTAGAACATGACCCCAAGTATGAACTAGACCCACTGACGGTGGTCTTAAGAGTTTTCATCCTAAACCCTTTTCTCTACACACTTTCTGGCATCAAGGTGCGTGGACAACCAGTGTCAATCACCATTTCCACTGGCTTGCCCTCCAATTTCACTGTTGTTACCCACAGCACATCACTGTCCCATCCTCAACAGGATGCAACATTAATTAATGGATTTCGCGTCTGTTAAAGAAAAGCTTACCATCCATAAGCTCGACCATTACTCTAATCACGAGCTTTCTTCATTTCCTCCCCTCCGTCTTTCCTGTTGACAGGCTGCCAACCTCTGCCAGTCGACATCCGGTTTCATTTCCTTCTTATTACCAAATACCACAGGTGTATTATTACCATTGATCTCTATAATATATAATGAATGGACACCTACGGCTAAAATTTTCTAGCTGTCGTCTGCACACCATTGTGTAAGAGAGAAGAAAACCTTCAGGTATCTTTTCTCCATTACACACATACAAGGCAATGTGGCATTTCGAAATCGTCCGCTAATTTTTATTATTTTTATTTTCTTTAAGAGGCAACCCTCACCTCTTTGTCCATTGGCAGCAGTGTAAAGTGTGAACTGTGTTCTTTCCATTGTAAAAGCCATATTGTGTTCGTCCCTGTTATATGTTTCTATCCACCTTCCCTGTACTTTCTTACAAATATAATACAATTACCTCAAAGTTAAAAGACGTTTTCCTTATATAGATTTAAGGATGTGATATTTACATTTAAAATAAACAAATATATAATCTTAATATTTTAAATTATGACTATACTCGAACTGAGGAACTTTTAGAAATGCTCGACTCAAATGAAATAACCCAAGCTCACAGACCCCTAATGTACGGAATTTGTCTGTGTAGTCTATAATGTTGAATTTTGTAGTTATCTATTAAGATGAAATGAAACAGTTTATACATTTAGTTCCTTTTAATTTATTCAACCATGAGGAAGACCTTTGCTTCTCATCCCAACTGTATCTAGGTGATTTTATGGCTTACTCTTTACTTCATATACTGTTTGCCCGTTTCAATCGATTTTTTTGAACATAATTTAAGTAGCCTTCTACATTCCTCATTTACCATCCCCATCTGTAGTTACCTAACTTCCCCAAACACCCTTCTCTCTCTTTCCTACTTTTGCGTTTATAACTATAACCAAGCAGGTTACCTGGTGGTCTAGGGGTAAGGTGTCACACTTCTGTGCTGGCGGCCGGGGTTCAATCCTCGGTCCCGGCACAGATTTACATGATTACCAAACCCTTCCTTCACCTCTGACAAGACATATTGTGTATGTGAGGAATGCCAGTCCTCCACCGTGGTTCGGATCCCACGTTAAACTGTAGGTCCTCCATTTCATCTCACAATCACACTACCATTACACATTAGCGTAAGTAGCGTACAACCCGAACGGGTAGTAAGACGCGGTGCTAATAATAATAATATAACCAAGCAAATGCCAGTACAGTTTCTGTTATTCTTTTAATTACTTCCTAATTGGATTAGGCCATTGATAAAAGTGTGTTCTACATAAATCTTCCAAAGAGGTAGTCAATGTAAAAAAAACATAAATCAGGATGTGCGAACAAAAACATCTTTAGTTGGAGAGATGATGTAATTTTTTGTATTATGTTGTTTAAATTATTGTAAAGAAGACTCAAATTATATATTTTGTCAATAAAACTGGTTTGTTAACTTGTTTACAATCAATGGTTCAATGAGAATCTATATTTAGATGTACGCAAAAAGGGTCCCTTGTGATGTAGTCATTTACTGAAATTTCACATATGTATAATTCATGTATATAGTCAGACACATTAACTCGGTCAGTAGCGAGTCTGCCTACTGATATAAGGGTCCCGGGTTTGATTTCCGGCATGGCTGAAAATGTATCATTGAAGAAAATATGGGTTTACCCTTTCACAGTGATAAAAAGATGGCCAGGGACTGGATGTTGTGTCTGTCCTAGTCTGAAGTTAGATTATAAGGCACATGAAGCTACTACAGGCCTAGCCAGCCGGTAGTGGGAAATATATGGCTTGAATAAAAACTGAACAAGACCATAGGCTGGAAACAGTGATAGATGTAAAAAAAAATGTAGTTCACACATATACATAGTTGAATTTAGATTTTAATATAATTTTACAAACACTTAAATGTGTTTGAATAAATATTTGAAAACGAATATATTTGTTGTGTGACATTTCAGTGTTTTACAATATTATAAGTTAAAAATAAATTCAAAGATTATTCAATGTTCCTAACATCTAAGATTAATACTGTGATAATTTCAATATTTAAAAAAACTTAAACCAAGTTAAATAAAATTGCCATTTTTAAACAAAATCCTTTACTTCAAATTTAATATCCATGACACGCTTAAAATTACATTCTTTACAACACTCTTTTAAAATTACATTCTTTACAACTCTCTTTTAAAATTACATTCTTTACAACACTCTCTTAAAATTACATTCTTTACTTAAGTTGTGTGATGAGCTTCAAAAACAAAACACTTATTACCAATTACAAAAATACTCTTTAGAGATAAATAACACTGTCAATTTAATAGATAAAAACTCAATATTTAATAGTAAGGCTTTCCCCCTTCTTAATGCAGTTTATTATAATAATCTCTTATTTCAATTAATTATGTAATTAATTTTCAAAGGTCCAATGCTGCAAAAAAAATGTGATTATATATTTATACAAATCTAATGTAACAAATTAACATCAACATAGTCAATTTATCTATCATTTTGTTTTGCTACTTTAATTCTGATAGATTTTTTAAATAATAATTTTAATTAAAAATAAGATATTTCATTTGTTCAACTTCCAACATTAATTTAGAAAATATTGTATTCTTAACATTAAAAACAAAACTTATTACAAAAACTGTAAATTTATAACTAAATAATCAGATCATATTTTGTTTTTCAAAACATTTGTAAGTATTGAATATACATGTGTGTCATTTCATTAGAAGTAGTATTGTGTTGATCATTTCTGAAAGACTTTCAAAATGCTAAAAAGCGTCTTTTATGTTTTGAAATTGACGGACAGCAAGGTCTACAGGTAGCTCAAATTTGAGATGACTTAATCTATCCAAACTTTGAAGACTGTCTTCAAAACCTAAAAAGTTAAAAGAACAAATCAATTATGTGAATAATATTTAATTTAAAAAAGTACAAACATAATCCATTAGATTCTAAAATAAAAATATTTACTCAAGTTTGGTCCATCTATGGTGATCTGTAGTAACTCATTGCATTTGTTTTTTAAAACTGGTTAGAGATTGTACAATGTTTTAAAAATCAGTTGATAATCATTTTAGATAACTTAGAGAAGTGACAGTTACATTTGCAAAGTTAAAACTTTGTAAAAGATTCTAAAAATAAAAGGGGGTGGGAAAGTAAGTAGGCTAATGTAGTTTAAAGCAAAGACTTTAGTACACACATCGTGAAATTCACAAAAAGAGAAAAGGAAGAGATTGATTAAAAATCACGTTATTTTTAAGTAAAACATTGTATTGCAAATTTGTTTAAAAATAACTTACACAATTTTGCTCATAAGCTGATCAAATTATATAAGTAATAATTTAAATTGTGTTTTAATGATATCACTTGACAATGACAAAACAATTTCAGGCATATTACTTTCTTGTTTAAATAATGGTATCTACCAATAATTTTCATCTAATATAAACATATATCAAATTCCCCTTACCAGTCTTGTTAACATAGCTCCATGGTTGGTAATTGAATTCAATCAAGTTCTGACAGTGCAAAATCAGGCGTAGCCAAGAAACTAGTTTTTGGTAGCTGAAAATAAAATAAAACAAAACAGGTTATTGAAATGTGTGAGATAAATAATATTATTTGGTGCTCTTATAAGCTTATCCTAAAACTCATTGCCAGTCTTTAAACTCTTCTGATCGTAACAGAGCGAGCCACCTAATCTTTCGTGACAGGCAGTAAACCTGATGTATTCAAAGGAAAAGGACCACTTATATAATTTGTGTCTAAGCTAAGATAGGAATGAAATAGTTACTATCGAATTAAAGTGAAACAACCAGCCCACCGGAAATGATTTCCCATCATTTTTAGGCGATGAAAAAGGTTAAGTTGTCTTTAGGTGTATTCATTTTGTATTTTATTATGCAAAATTTATGTGAACATAGTATTGAAGGGTAGAAAATTGCAGCAGGGGTGAAACAATTGAGCACATTAAAAGTAGGAACAAATTTAGATTTTGGTGAATATTTGCACACGACTATAAAGAGCGTGTACATGTTTTACTAAAAACTATTTCTATTGATAGATGTTTTAAAACACAATGAATTTACCAAACCATACACGAATAAAATGTATAAACACTGGGAGCACACAAAGCCTGACACAAACAGCACTAATGCAGACATATTTTCTCCTAATACTATGTGATTGCTTTAACTTATAAACAGAGAGTATATTTTTTAATTAAAGCTCTTAGATATACTTACTTCAAAGCAGCACAAACAAAGGCTTTAAAATGTGAATCATAACTTCTTTTGTACTTGCTGTGTGTATTTATAATATTCCCAATCACACTCAAAAGATTCTGAAAATAAATAATATTCAGTTAGAAAAGAATGAGACAACTAAATTAATGCATTAGTATATTTCACCATTATACTATACACTAAAGAAGAAAAACTGAAACACATCCATAAAAGGAATAGACACAATATAGCTTTTACAATGCAACTATGGTTTCTTCTAGAAAAAAATAATCGTTAATTCCGCTCAATCCCTGTGTCTAGTTTTTGTTATATTATTATCATCATCACTGTTTCTTACTACCCGTCCGGGTTATACGCACTCACGCTAATGTGTAATGGTAGGGTGATTGTGAGATGAAATGGAGGACCTACAGTTTAACGTGGAATCCGAACCACGGTGGAGGCCTGGCATTCCTCACATTCACAAGATGTCTTGTCAGAGGTGAAGGAAGGGTTTGGTAATCAGATAAATCTGTGCCGGGACCGAGGATTGAACCCCGGCCGCCAGCATAGAAGTCTGACACCTTTCCCCTAGACCGCCAGGTCACCGGTACTGATTTAATTAACTTTAGGTTAAAATATTGAAAGTAACACCATCAGGAGAAAAAAAAATGACAACTTTATATAGATATTAAAATAAAAACCTATATATTCTTTTCCATATTTAATTTGAAACATGTTATATTTTGCTAACCAAAATATTTTATTTGGTCCATAACTTGTTTTCTTCAACAGCACACAAGGCGATTCCTAACCAGTGACTTCACAATGTTCATTGTGACATGTGAATCACATGGCTGTCAAAATCTTACTGAACTAAAAAAATTATACCACATTGTAAATGTTTTATTTCGATTTTACTTTTTCCATGTTGGTGTGCATACCATAGATTTAACATCCATGCCATAGTGGAATCATGCACGGTACGCATGCTAATTTACGGGGTAAACAAAGGGTATATTTTTTAGTGTTAATCCTTCAAAGCCAAAATAAATATTTATTTCACCTGTTTGTTTGAAATTGCAGTTCCCCCCACAATTTTCAAATTGAAACTGAGGGAAAGTTTTCTTGCTGGTGTTGAATTAAACCTGTCACCATTTTTTATCTCGTAATACTTGAGAATCAATTCCCATGCATGAATGCTTTTTTCATGGGCAGAGTTCATGTGCGTAAAGCAACCCACAAATGGCACAATACTCTCGCTTTGACCAATCTAGATAGAAATAAAAAATATCTTTATAATATTTCTAATGTTTAATTTATTATATCAATTTATAAATATATATTTTTCAGCTTGGCTCAAGCATAAGATCAAGGAAATTGTTTCAAAACAATGTATTGGTGTTAAAAATTTAGCATCACATTTCTACTGCAAACTTATTTAAATAATAAATCACAAAGCAATGAAAAAGACCAAAATGTATTTAAATAACTATTCAATGCATATTCATCAGCTTGTTTGCCAAAAGTGACTAATTTAGAAATAATTATATCAATAAAATAGCTTGTTCAGTACTTCAGGAAAGAAGATCTCATGATGATATGAAGATTTAATCTGATAAGATATCTTAAATAATAATTAAAATTAGAGATGGGTCGAATCCACTATTTCTCGAATCTGAATCAACATTTTATTTTCGAATCTCGAATCCGAATCCTAGCAAATTGTTAGAAATTTTAATGATTTACAAATAGACCTACATTACACATCATAGGCCTAAACTGTAAATTAATATTTATTTCAATCATGCTTTCAATCTTAATCAACCCCAACCAGCTCTAGCAAAATACAGGTTAAAATCCAGCCATATTAAAAAAATATACTCATATTATTGTTTAGAAAGCAAATCAATCAAAATGTGAGTGCCTCTTAATTTTTAAAGTGTTGTTAGAATGAGTTAAGTTTCTAAAAAAACATGTGAAATAAACAGATTAGGCCTAGTTATCCTTTGATCAATGAAGGATTATAATTTATTTGAATAAGAAAGCAAAAATAAAAATAGATATTTTTGATAAAGACTAAAACAATATGCTTAACAACTAAGCATACATTGGAAATAGTGACCTCAATAATGACTAAGTATTTTCTTATATATCCATTATCTATCTCCGTATAGTAAACAAAAAATATATTCGATTCTTGCTATATATCGATTTCTGAGAATACATTCTATTTAAAACACAAACATAATTTTGACTCCAATATGTTCATTCCCATTTTATTAGGCAGGACTATGTTTGAATATTTTTACAATTACTTCAATAACATATTTAAAAAATAATAAACTCTTAGTTAAAATCAATTTAAAAATAAATAATGAATTAGCAAGACGTTTATTAATTCTTAAAACTCGAGAGCGCTTATTAAGTGATCAGATTACCTGAAATGATTCTTATCAAACAATCGATTTACAATACGTAGGCCGGTAGGCATAAATAAACCGTTTACAAGATTTGTGAGGTGAAAGTTATAGAAGTAAGCATGTGCCGAAATGGTTGAGTCCAAGTTTCCCATAGAGGTGGGGGGGATAGGGTATTAGGCACGTAAGATTTTCCACATCTAACAAATATTTTTTTTAAATAATGATTTTATTCGTGCTAATCTCTTTTGTCCGACAAACTAAATATTACGGATTAAGTTGTGCTTTAAGTAGGCCTAATTAAGTAATTTTTGAAATCAAAATATTATGCTTTGTTTTTACATATATATAAAATCGGTGTTTTACTGGATTCAACCATAGACTCGAGTAAAAAACCGAATCCTTTAATCTCAAATACTTATCAGGATTCGAAGATTCGATAGACCCATCTCTAATTAAAATATAAATGTGTTACACATGTATATTATGTATTAATTATATATAAAATAGTTTAATCAGGGTTGCCACTATTTTCTTATTACCAAATTCCCTGTGTTTTCCAGGTTTTCCAGAGGAAATTTTAATTTTTCCAGACACCTAATAGATATTATAAATATAATTATAGAGGCATTTAGTTTTGTTTTAAAGAAAATTTTAAAATGAAGAGTGGTAGTTGTCATTGGAAGCATGTTTTATTGTGCAAGAGAAACACATGTTTAAGAATTATTTGGAAAAAGGATGAGAAATTAATGAAAAAATTTCTAGAAGGAAAAATTGGTTATATTTTCTGTCTACCCTAAATGGAATGATAAAAAAAGGAAATACCAAAAATACGATTTTGAGTTTAAATGTGGTATCTATTTTTTTAAATAAGAATGTATTACTTTGTTTAGAAAACATGTTAACCAATCTTAATTATTGCTTATGTACTAAGGAGTAAACTTTATTAGCGGGGGTGAGTGGAGGAAGCCGAAAAGGCGCGGCATTTGCCGAACGAAAACGAGTCGTCTCAGTTGCACTCAGGACTTATCTCAAGCTGATGAGGTGCCGGTAAGCATAGTCATAATATGAGACGTGTTCCAATCAGACTGCCCAGTTCTCCAGTTACAAATTTTAGTCTATATTATTCCTACTAGTTTAAGCTTGCAAGCACTGTATTGCCCAATTTCACTAACAAATTCCAGTAAATTCTAGCTTTTTGGTGAAATTCCCTGTGTTTTCCCGGTTTTTTCCAGACACAAACAAATTCCCTGTCTTTTCCCGGTTTTCCCTGTTTTCCAGGTGCGTGGCAACCCTGTTAATCCAAGAGATAGCTAGGCATCATTTTTACTTTACATGGATTTCTAAAAAGCAACATAAGGCTAGCAATCAGTTTAATCTTGCTTTTAAATGCAGCTTAAAATACTTATCACATATGGTAAAAATGTGATGTTTAAACTATTACCATTTTAATGTTTTTTGCTAAGCTAGTAAATAATAAATCAAGTCAAAGTAAAATAAAATCACAAAAAGGGGAGACTTACTGGCATTAGCCCATGTTGTATCAAGTCTCTAATACTGGGAGCAAGTTGTTTCCTGACTGCAGACGCAAGTTTAGCATTGCACAAAATTATAGGTGCATCTTCCGAGTCTGAAGTGTAGTCGCTGTGGATACAATTGTCTGGAGTCAACATCAATTCTATTACATAGTTTACAGACATTTCCAGGCGAGCTCGCAAATCCCTGAAACATATCAAAGGTATTTTTAAATATATTTTTGCAACTAACCTTTCCTCAAACATTAAGGCTGATTATTTATAGTATTGTTCGCATTCAAAGGTTTTAAAATGATAGGACAAATAATGGTGGAAGGAAAGCGGAAGATGGAGGCATTATTCTAAACTGGCCCAGCTGGAAATAGTTGATGACAATGATGAGGTTGTATAGTGAGATTAGTTTCTGCAACAGGACAAGGAATATGGATTTGGCTGTATTGGGTATCGGAAAAAATGGGTACCAAGTCTACTAAAAATTATTCAGAATAAGATATTAATTTACACAAATGCCAAAATTAATAAATATAATTTTTTTTTAACACTACATCTTACTACTTGTTTAGGTCATCCGCATATGGACTAATTATGCTAGAGAGTTAGGCATGAGGAAGGTTGAATTCAAGGGAAGTGTACCCACGGTTGCATGGAGAGAGAGAGAGTGGAAACCCATTTAGGGAAAACCACCCTCAACACACCCAACTGGGTTTCAAATCCTGATCTTGAAGTCATCAGAAGTCTAGTCCAACACAAGATTGACACCTTAGACCATGCAGCCAGCAAATCAGGCGAGAAAAAAAAGTTAACTAGCAATTTGTAAAAAGCCAACCCCAACCCCAGCGAAAGCAGTTAGTAACAAACCCTGAAAGATTCATCTTAATCTACTAGTAATTATAATTAAGTTAAATCAATTAACATAGGTACCAACCCCCAATGATTGCCTTTTGATGATCTTTTTAGTTTGTTTCTCTTGAAATGCTCACCACCACAGCCAAAATGTGCAGCAGTAAAGATCTGTAGTAAAGTTGCTGCTTTTTTCATAACATTGACAGTTTCTTGGCGAATCTAGACCCAATATGGATAAAATGTTATTAAATGTAAATTAACAAGGTTTCATCAAAATCATGTTATAATTAACAACCAAACTAAAAAGTTTTTAAAAAGTAATGGTACATTTAACACAAGTTAACAATTAATGCCTGGGCCACAGACAAGTAAAAAAACACTCTCTCAACCTTACGGTGGTTTCGCTGCGCTCCTTTTGGCAGCTTGAGTCTTTCAACACTGGGCTTCGCTAGTGTTACTGCTGGGTGATGATAGGACTAACCGCAGCGATCCTAGTGTTGAAGGACTCAAGCTGCCACCATTTTAACCTGGAGGTTGAGTATCTGGACGTAGAGATGTGTAAGTGATGGGAAACCACATCGTGACTTTCCAAGTGCATTTGGCCAGAATGTGAAACCTGGCCTCCCAAATCAAACACAAGTATGCTCGCAGTAAGTTAAATCTTTTGGAAGGTGACCTGGCAGTCTAGGGGGAAGGTGACCTGGCAGTCTAGGGGTAAGGTGTCAGACTTCTGTGCTGGCGGCCAGGGTTCAATCCTCGGTCCCGGCACAGATTTATCTGATTACCAAACCCTTCCTTCACCTCTGACAAGACATCTTGTGAATGTGGGGAATGCCAGGCCTCCACCGTGGTTCGGATTCCACGTTAAACTGTAGGTTCTCCATTTCATCTCGCAATCACCCTACCATTACACTTTAGCGTAAGTGTGTATAACCCGAACGGGTAGTAAGACAATAATAATAATCTTTAGAAAGAATGTATTTTCGAATTTATTAACCGCCACCACCACTACTGTATAAAATAACAATGTTCTTATTTTTTAGGCTTTAAAATGAAGTCTTAACATCATGCCATAAACTTACGATTTTAAAAACTGCCCCTAAAATTAAATTCTCCTTATGCCCCTTAGCACAGGCGAACATATTTAATATACAATTAAATACAAACATTTTATCTACCACAAATCAAAGTCCTTAACCAAGTGATGATCTTGTCATACCTCATCCTCACTTCTGCCCTGTAGGTTCCTGGATGTCGCTGCCTCGCTGCTGGAAATGTTGTGATCAGGGCATGTGCATGTGCATTCCTTATGTTTTGGGAGTTCCACTGGTGTTCCATCTCCTAAATCACACAAAATGGCCAATTTTGTGGTGACATTAAAGTTAAATTTGCAATTCATGGAGCAACCTATGATAAAAGGTTAGGAAATAAATACCTGTAAATAGTGTTCAACTTTATATTTCCTGTTATTAATTTTACTCCTAAGATGTGGTGTCTCCTAGTGAGGTTCCTCAACAGGAGATGCACGGATTTATTCAGAGCAGTCAATCAACCCCCTTTGAAGCTATTAAAGTGTTTTTTAAACACAACTAGGGTTGTAGATGTTATGAGTTTGATTATACTCAATTTTTTTACCAGCACCATGTTTTATTAGCTGTTCAAGTTGCATACGTGTGTACTAATTATGTGAATGTGTTAGAGATTAGTAGGGTTGATTTTAGAGGAAGTGTACCCGCATTTACCTGGGAAGGAGTGTAAAACCATTTAAGAAAAAAACATCCTCAGTACACCCGACCGGCAACCAAACCCCGATCTCCCTGACATTGGCGGTATAGTCTAATGCATAGTTACACCTTAGACCATGTGGTCACCAAACCGGGTATCAAATTCCAATAATCTAATAGCCTTAGCATTAAGAAGAAATTCAAAAATACATTACAGAGGGGTTTAGAAACCCTCTCCCCCACCAAAAAAATAACCTTGGTATGGCACTAGTCCAGACCAAAATGCTTGGGATAAAATTTAACTTTTCAACACTTGAGGATATAGTTATGTATTTAGTCAAATAAATATCATGCACCATATCATGTTCATCTTACAAAGACTTGTGCCTTCATTTACACACACATCACAACATAGATGAGTTTTAAGTGTTAGTCAAGCCCTGCACAGCTAAACCCTCAACTACATAGCCATTTACTAACACATAAGTTTCCATTGGCCCTGTAGGATCACCTACAAACAGCTACGGGCAGTATGTAAGAACGTTAGTGAATGCTTAGTGGGCCAATAGAGTGGTCCCGAGCACACTATCGCTACACCTAGTGATGTTCTTGCACACGGCCCTACATGCTAACCATGTCTACTAGCCATAGCCCTCCTTGACACTCTCTTAACAGGAAGGGCAGTAAAGAATAGACTGCAACTCGATACAACCCTAACTGTTGTGGTCATTAACTACTACTACTACTACTACTACTACTACTGCTTCTACTACTAATAATACTGCTACCAATACTACCACTACTACTACTACTACTACTACTAATAATAATAATAATAATAATAATACTGCTACCAATACTACCACTACTACTACTACTGCTTCCACTACTAATAATACTGCTACCAATACTACCACTACTACTACTGCTGCTACTCTCACCTCCCTTACATAGGAGTGAACAAAACAAACCAGAAAAAAATATATTCTCAACACTTTTCAGAGATCAACCATCAACAAACCATAAAAAGATTTAATGATTGCAATAGTAAAAGATAAAAAATACTAAATATGTTATAAAAATTTATTTTTGAAATTCAATCAAAGAATAAACAAATTTACAAACTTAATTAAAAACGGCATTTGGATAAGATAAAATGTATACATTTATCTTTCCTAGAAAGACAAAATATACAATTTTACTAGTTTGGTTAAAACTGGCTTAGTGTTTTCTTGACATTTCCAGGTTTTTCAAGTTTTCCCTGAATGTGACCACACTGTCTTAATATCAAATCCATGTCCCTGTACAGATAGTGTTAGTTTCGTGCCAAGCCACCAGAGTTAATGGTAAAAGGGAAATTGCATGCTTCCATGATTCAAGATTATTTCACTTCAAACTTTCTTTAGTGTATAGTAGCTTTCTTCTGTCAAAGATATACAAAGTTAATTCATGCCCAGATCATAGTTAATAAAAAATTACTAATAACTATCATGTATGAAGTGTTTTAAGGTAGATAAACACATTTTTATTGTCAATAAAACTTATGATCAACATCTACAGAGTATTCTGATAATTACAGGCAAGGGATTGTTAAAACCTATGTTCAGGTTATAACTTCTTTGGCAACTGCAAGCTTGTGACAAATGTGTTAAAGTGAATCTCATTATTTAGAAAGTATTAACCATTAAAAAGTTAGTTATTTGAAAGAAATCGGGGAAATTTTTGATTAACCGAGTAGTTCACCACGGTGAAAATATTTAAAAGGAAACTTTACTATGAATTAAAAAAGTTATTCTTTATAAAGAACAGCCAATGAAAAACTTAAATCTTAAGATTGAATATGACAAAACAAAGCTGTCCATACATTGTGATTTCTTTTAGTACCATATCTTACTACCTGTTCAGGTTATACGCTTATGTACTAATTAAGTTAATAGTTTTAGGGAATAGGGATGTTATATTTATAGGAAATGTACTCACATTTGTGTGGAGAGAGAGTGGAAAACGATTTACTCAGTTCACCCAACCAAGATTCAAACCCCGATCTCTCCAACATCGGCAGTCTACTGCGAAAGTAGGCTGTTAGACCACTCTGCCACCGAAGTGGGTCGTTGCGATGTTATTAAGGCATTTAAATAGGAGTGGGTTTTCCTACACACGGTTATTTATATTTTATGAAAAATTGGAAGACAAATCACTTTTATGGGTTGTTCAATGAAACATCTCGAATTAGTCCAATGTTCTCTTGAATGTATAGCATAAGTTATGAGGTGTGTTTTATTTGTACAACCAATTAAAAGAGTAGATATGATAAAGCAATCTAAGATAGGAAAGATATGACTACCTTGCAGAAATTGAATGAACCTTTCCAAATCAGATATCTGTGTTTTCAGTTGTGTCACCAAGTGTTCTTTCATCTTCAGGGGGTTTACAAACTAGGAGACAGAAAAGTATTAGGGTTAGTACTTGTTAAGCATCCAGTCACTTCGCTCATGCAAACACTAGCCACAAGCAATTGGGACTCTAAGAGATGCTCTGAATTAGATAGAACCTTTCTTTGCTTCACTATTATGTAGCAGACAAATATAATTTCTTCAAGACAACCAATTAAAGCAAAGGGAACAAACATGTGTTGAGTTATTCAGAGTAAGCAAAATGTATAGAAGGTTTGAACAATTAATTAAAATGTCATTAATGAACCTTTTAATTAATCCTTCTTAAGTGAGTGTTTTACGTCCCCTAAGCACATGTTGCCTTCTTTTACATACGTAATAAAGCACATGCAATTTAACTTAGTCTATTTATGTTAGCGAGTCTATTAACAATGTGAAGGAAAAGGAGGATAGCAGGGAAGGCCTACACACCAGAATAGTATAGTCCTTAAAGTTTACAATTAGAAACAACAAAACCCATATGATATTTTCAGGGTTGAAGAGAGTAAAACACAGACTGGACCATGGCTGCGTGTCTAGAGGTACTTGTTAGAGGTACCGGCTAGAGGTATTCCTTCCTCTGACCATGCTGTCATGGTCCAGTCTGTGTTTTATTAACACACTGAACACCAGCATGAAATTACATGGTGAACCATCAGGTACCGGCCAAATTTATGATATTTTGAGTTTTTGCTGTGAAAATACTTGACATAATTTATAATAGTTTTTTTGTATGTTTATTATAGAATCATTTATGATCTTTCAGGTTTTTAATGGACTTTATTTTATTGTATATAAGATTAAAAAACTTTGTGTAGTAGTTTTTATATACAAAACTTTTTTTTTAATTTATTAAAAAATTGATTTATACACATTTTGTTACAAAAGTTAGAAGAAATTATCATGAATGAATAACAAATTAAATGAAAAAAAATTACATTTAGGCCTAACAATAATTTGCCTTAGTGTAACAGAACACTATAGTCCAGCGTATCTCGGGCACGGTAACAACAGATACTTACGCTAGTCCAACAATAGCTCAGATATGGTGTTCAATGTGTTAACAATATGGTCAAGACATTAAGGGTCCCAAACTATGACAAAATGAACATTCTAATAACTCAGCCTGGAAAAATTATGCTAGTAAAAAATTAATATGCATAAAAATGACAGGCCCTACTTTTAAAGTTAAGTGTGTGCCTTTCTTTTAATACATGAATATTAAATTTTAGTCTTATATCATTATTTATTTACATATTAAGTAGCTTGTGACAATTTCATGCAAACAATTGTGCAAGGTTATTTCTACATATAAGGCCTATGCTATAATATCCCAGCTATTGTGTGCAGTTTTATCAAATAAGATTAGCAACACCATAAAGGAATAGAAAACTTGGATAAAGTAAAATATTTTAATTTATAATCATAAAATATACCCTGCATATGAGATTTTACATCAAACAACACTCATTAAGAAAGCATTCATATTTTCATTGTGGAAAATTCAATGTTTTTATGAAATGGTGAGATTTTTTAAGCCTCCAGTTAATTACCCTGGCCACCCCAGCATAACAAGTACAGGACTGTCACCAGGTCAACCTGTAGTAACTACAAAGTTGTGGTGACTCGATAACTAGTATATGTTGGCACAAGTCCTTTTTATTTCATTTGTCAGAGAATAAAAAGACTGAATGACACCATTTTCTATGAGATAAGAAATAAATTATGTAAGGGAAAAGCATGCTTGTCAATGATTAGTCACAAGATACACATGAGCAATAATGGAATTAAAAAAAACATTTTTAAGTGAAATAATGCAATAATATATAAGTACATTTGACTCAAAATACTCAAGCTAAGCATAATAAAATGGAGCATATACCTGATTTATAGCAAAATCCACTTGAGTTCGTAAATCATCAGTGGTAAGCTTATCAATGTCATCAACATTGAGATTTAATTTTCCCTTAAGTTGATCTGAAATACATCAAACCATAAAACATTATTGGAAATGTTCATGGTTTGCAAAAGTTGGCATATTACACTACTACAAAGCCATACGGCTGACTCACTCGCTGACAATGTTTAGCCCCTTCCAGATGAGCTAGAAACTTGAAAGTTGGCAAACTTATAGCTTCTAGCCTGTAACTGATGGGAAAATTCCAAAGTTAAAAAAATTAATTTTTAACACCCTAAAAAAATTCTAAATGGTGGAGTAACATTAAAGTTGGTGCGAACCTTTCTTTGGAGGTATTTTGTGGCTAAACGGTAAAACCTATAAAAAAAAAGCTCTGGAATTACATTAACTTACATAGAAAACTTATTGGGGGATTGTCTGTGACAGATTTGATGTGTTCCTGAAGAAGTGTTATAAACTTGAGGATGATTACAATGTCCATTTGTCCTCTTTGAATAACTTTATTCAACGCTTCATCAAAACAAATTAAAAGGTTGTTACATGATTTTAGGTGGTTCAGTAAATTGTTATGAATGAATGGAGCCAAGCCATGCAGCCTTGTCTCCACCAAGGGTAAGGGCATTAGCAATGGAACACTCTAGAAACATCAACTGAAAAATTGTACTTAAATTATTGCATAAATTGAAATACTTTTTTTCTTTCAACAACTTGTAAAGACCAAATGACCTTTGCCTCAGTTATATCATCTTTCATAACATAAGTGTAATGGTTTCTTTGAGGCACTACACTACTTTCACTTTTTGCATCACCTTCCTTCTGCGGCTTTACGATTTCCAATGAAACAGAATTGTGACATGAATTGTAATTTCCCTGACCTTCCAGACCATAGAAACCCTGCATATAGTATTGCTCCTGGTTTGCACTTACCTAATATCACTTTCTGTCGTTCCAGAATAACACACTGCGGGAGCCCGGCCTCTCCTGTCTCGTAGGCATACTTTTCTAGGTCTTCTAGTTGTAATTTTAGCTGTGATATTAGTTCCTTCTGCTTAGTTCGTTGTTCTATTATTTTTTCCCCAAGGCTTTCACCTTCCTGAAGGAAGAACCAATATAGTTTTTTTTTCTATAGTCACAATCAAAAACCCAACAGAAAAAAACCCACTACTTTCTATGCTACATATATCCTGCATATAGCTCAAAACTTGTAAATTTAATAGTTTTGTGCATACACAAAGAATGTGCTCCTCCATTTTTTTGAATTGCATTTGCAGACGTGTCCTTTATCCATATAAATGAAAGTTGAACATTTATTTACAAAATTAACAGAGTAGTTGTAATTTTTGTGTTGAATAATTGCATAAGGCTGTATACTAAACTTTTTAACCAAGTTCTCCTTATGAGCAAGTCAGTTACCTAAGCCTATATTTGTAGCCGAGTCAATGTTGCCAACTATGTGGTTTTCAAAGTTTTTGGCGGTTGTGTGACCACAGTAGGCGTAGTTAAAAATGTTATCATAAAATAAGTCCAGAAATGCTTACTTAAGAGTTATATTGAATAGATGACAGTGTTTAACATAATGTAACTTTAATAAGGGCTTAATGTGAGGCGAGTGTATTCGTCATTGGTTTTCCCTCTCAGTCCTCTCACTGGTCTTATTTAACAGATAAGGATCTTTTAAAAAATAAAAAGCTTTTATTAATATTTCATATCAAAATAATACTCTTTAATTGTTTCACAATATCTATCAAATTAATTTTCTCAAGTGAAAGATTAGAAAAAAAAAAGTTGTAGGCCTATTGGTTACACTGTTCAAAAGACTTTCTAAATAAAAGTTGACAATGCTTACAGTCAAAAATAATATATAATGCAGATTATTTTAAAATCATTCGAATGATAATTAGTAACTACTAATATGATGCAGCTGATTCATTCTCTCGCCACTCTCTTGCCAAAGTGCTGAGGAAAATCGACCTTATGAAGTGAATGTTTACTCTATTTCAATAGAAAATAGTGTTCTCCTTAGGTTCGTTTTAAAACTACAGCTCCCTTTGATATAATGAGTGTGTAGAGCTGAGCTTAGAGAATAGTAGGACAGAGCAAAACTACAACTATTAACCAATGTCTAACCACTGGTGTTGTTCTGATTACTATTGTTTCTCCACTACTTCTCAACATCATTTGAATGACTCATTCGATTAAGTTTTGATAGAATCAAATAACTATTCGATTATGCCCATCACTATCACTATCACCCGTTTGAGGAGTTAACCATATTGAATACTAAAGAGTGGTATCGAGATTTTTAGCACATATTATCGATTATTGCAATACCAGTAGATACCAAGTTTATCTTATTAGCCACTATTAATTAAACCAAGAAGATTATGTAGGGTTTTTTATTTATTCATTTAGTTACCATTTATTTTATTATTAGTTATTTTTTTAAATAAACATTGATTTATATGTACCTAGTTGTCATGTTCTATCAATCAATCAATTCTCCAAAGTTATTTAGTAGTAGTAGTAGTAGTAGTACAAAAAATGTTTATTAATTTAAAATAACACGGCATTCAGCCTTTTCCAATAGAGCACTCCTCTCTGGGCTAAGGGTATATTACCATGGTGGAGAAAGGGAAATAGGAATTTATCTACGATAAAAAAAACTGGGTGAAATCTAACTTATTTACTAAATTATGTAAGAAATATATTTTAAATTTTGAACAAAAACGAAATAGACAAAATTAAAAAAAAAAAAAATCAAGTCAATGGCTATTATAGTCTCCTACCCTTCCACCAACTTCCCATCCTAATTTTATTTCTTAACACTGCAACTTAAACTAAAAAACGCAAGTCAGACATGTTCACATCTATCTCTCAGCTTGGTTCCTCAAGTAATATTGGAGCAGAAACCACGTCAGCACACTAAGCCCCTCCCTTATTTCTACAGAAAACCAAGATACTCAACACTGGTTGGCTGGCAGTAGCGCAAAATAAACAACTCAAGTAAATTCAACTGAAAATATTATCAAAGTGCATGCAGTGAGATAAAATATTGAAGCAGAGTTATCGGAACACTGTCCAATTAGAGTTTTAATGAATATGCTCAGAGTAAAAAGTTAAATTACAGATTTATAAATATTATGCGACAAATTTATGTTAGCCCAGTATGGATGGAAATCTAGTGTTATAAAAAATTTAACTTTTCCTATGTTTACATACTAGTGTTGGATTGGGTGGGGAAAATCATCGTAAGGCTCCTTTAAAATTCCCTTTGAAAGAGCTATAAATTAACTAATAAATTAACATTTTAATTAGTTGTGGTAGTTATAAAAATAAAAAAAGACCAACTTACATGATGCGAAAGAGATTCTCTAAAAAGTTTAATTTCACACACTTCTGGAATGCCTCGAAAGGCAAAAACTTCTAAATCTTTCAGTAAATCTTCTTTTTCAGTAGCTGGAGCATCCACAATTTGCCTTAAGCGAAACTGGACCTGAAGGGATATAAAAATAAACACTTTCTAAGATTAACCTAACTTTTAATACAACATGGACTAGTTGATCAAACTGATCACTCCCATTACATAATGGCTGCCAACAGAGCCGCCCATTGATTGGATAACTAGCCTATAAGCAATAATTACACTCTTCCGTGATCAATAAATATACCCGCTATTAAGTGACTGTGCAATGATTTCAACAAACTTGTATAAGCAAGTTCACTTATTAAATGTGAAGTGTGTTAAGGAAAATGCCTATTCAACACCAACACAAACCAGTCTATATTGTGACAATGAAAAACCTACATTTCACTATATAATATTATTATTAGCCGTGCGTCTTACTACCCGTTCGGGTTATACACACTTACATTAATGTGATATGGTAGGGTGATTGTGAGATGAAATGGAGGACCTACAGTTTAACGTGGAATCCGAACCACGGTGGAGGCCTGGCACTATATAATAGTATATATATATATATGTGTGTCCAGCAGTAGAGTTATGACCACACATCTTTTTGGGGCCGCTCAGCTATACAGGGCTCTGATTCCATGCATAAGGCTGTGACTACATCTTACCTACCCGCCTCGGTGGCGTAGTTGGCTAACGCACTTGTCGTGTTGAGCTCGACTGCTGAGGACCGGGAGATCGAGGTTCGAATCTTGGTCGAGTGAACTGGGGGTGGTTTTTCCTAAATAGTTTTCCACTCTCCCTCCACGCAAATGCGGGTTCACTTCCTCTTATTCAACCTCCCCAATTCCTAATCCATTAGAGTAATTAGTACTTAAAAGAGTATAACCCGAACAGGTAGTAATATTATTATGATTATTATATCTTACCTGAGCAAAGTGAGATGTTAGAGCAATCAGGGAAGAGTTGAGTAGCTCTTGTTGTTCTTCCAGATCTCGCAATCTTTGGACTTCATAACAGGAATTGCTGGAATGAATTGACATTGTTTCAGAACCAATGTAGATTATGTCATTCATTTTGCGAAAAGAAGAGCACAGCAGCGCAAACCCCTCTAGATGGCCCGGCCATAATGGTTATAATGGAAATTTAATGTGTTCTTTTGACATTAGATTATATCAGACTGTGAATTAACTCAATCGAGGAGAGCAAAACTTTGATACTTTACATAAAAATATGGCCGCCAGGTCAATGATGGAGACTATCAATTCCTACCTGGCGAGTTACTTATTTTACATCTATTTTACATAATTATTAATTGACTTTTGAAATATCCTAATTAAGAGGTTTTTGGACACGAAAGGTAGTTTTTGTATTTACTCAAATATATTATTATTATTAGCACCGCGTCTTACTACCCGTTCGGGTTGTATGCACTTACACTAATGTGATATGGTAGGGTGATTGTGAGATGAAATGGAGGACCCACAGTTTAACGTGGAATCCGAACCACGGTGGAGGCCTGGCATTCACTACTCAGATATAAATAATTGTTATATTTATCAAAGATTTTTAGAATTGAAGTGATATTACATGAATACCAGTATATTAAGGCCATGTTCACATTAGTCTAGGGACTGTATACCAGAATACCACTAAATATCCACTCACGTTTAGTGACGTTATTGTATACAGCTTTAAGATTGTGGAGTAATTACAACAAACCACGGGCAAGACTTTTCTGAATTGGTACCTAATGTAAAAATATAAATTTTCAATACATTTAGGTTCCCTGATTTGAGATGGTGACAAAACAAACTTTGTGTGTTGTTATCAAATGTTCTGTCATTTGTGGAGCCTTGCCTGCCGCCAGGAATTAGTGGATGGATAACAGGGATAGCCTATTCACACACACAATACACCATTTAAGTGGCGCTGAGATCAAACCACAATCCACACTTGGCAACTCTGTTAATGAAAATGAAAACTTTTGTTATAAATCAGTGCTATTGGAGATATGTATAGGTAGAGATGTGAGAGGAAAATTTTTCAATAAGTGGTAACAAATGAATTAGAGCTTTGTAGAACCGTTATGTTCATACTTAGATATTGTTATCATCAATAAGTTGGTCAAGGATTTCAATTCAACCCTACCTCACAAGCCACCACTGCAGACAATTTTCTGATTCAAAATATCCTAGAAAATGTTCATCTCAACATTTGGGTAGGCTACGTAAAAAGTGTAGTAATCCAGGTAATTGTTTTACGTAGGGCTATATAAGATGAACTATTCACTCTAGTGACTCATGGTAGTTTGCAATAAAATCCTTAGAAATAATAAATGTGCATGGATTTTATAGTAATTTTATCATTATTTAATAAAAATATTAATACAATTTTCCAAAAAATGAAAATGAAAATTAAATTTATTTTGTCTGCCTATTTCCTTGAATGGAATCATAATTTGTTACAGAAAGTCAAAGGTCCTTAGTTTGATCCCATTTATCTACGATATTTAAATGATTTCCCTAAATTCCATGGTGAGCATTGGTTGAGTAGAGCACACAAATGTGTTGAGCCATTTGATTTGTGTAACTAGGTACCTACCTACGTTCACCCTGATATTTAACCAGGTACCTACCTACGTTCACCCTGATATGTAACTAGGTACCTACCTACGTTCACCCTGATATTTAACTAGGTACCTACCTACGTTCACCCTGATATTTAACTAGGTACCTACCTACGTTCACCCTGATAT